>PVIY010004615.1:0-101403 GCA_004026745.1 Myrmecophaga tridactyla | reverse complement strand
AGATGCTAAAAATGTTACAGTGCTTTGGGAAACATGCAAGTTTTAAAAAGTCAATGTAAATTTTCACCAGGTAATAGCACAAGCATTCAATTCAGGTGCCATAAAGGCTATAGTTTAGCATAAAAAATTTAACCTTGGACTAAAGATTACTATACCCCCTTCTTGCAAAAAGCTTAAATCAAGACTAAAGAGATTAAGATGATTCACCAGTAAATTAATGCCTGCAAAACAAAAATCCACAACTTTTAGACAAACATATAACTGGACAATTCTAAACATTTCAATAAAAAAATAAAATTAATAATTATGAAAAACACTACCCCCCAAAAAAAGAAAGAGATATGAAAATACTAAAATTAAGAAAAAAGGAAATTAAATTCGGTACTTATGTGTATTTAAACATTTAAAGTAAAACATTACCATAATGAGTGAAGAGATGGTATCATTTGAAAAAAAATTATATAAAAGACATAAAATCATAGACCTAAAAATTCAATATTGAAAATGAATAATAAGCTAGATGGTATTAACAAATGATATTCATTAACAGGATGAATATCATCAAATAAAAAGATGAATTATCTTTAATTTCAATACAGTAAAGTTTAGATGATGCAATAGAAACTATCCAAATAGTTTTTACCTGAATGAAAACTGTTTTAAAATGCTCAATAAAAAATGAACAGTGCCTCAGTGACTGATAGGACATCAAATGTAATAAGCTATGTGCAATTTGAAACCCACAAAGAGGGGCTAGAGACATCACAGAAAAAAATGATTTATAGAAACAATGGGTGAAAATTGCCTTAATTAGATTAAAAATAGCATTCAACTGATACATAAAAAGCTAAATAAAGATCAAATAGGAATAACATAAATAAAATGACACCTACACACATCTGAGTCAAATTGCTGAAAACTAAAGATAAAAAAATCTTAAAATCAAACAGAGAAAAGACATAAAATATAAGGAGACAAAGAAAATAATTAACTATGACTTCTCTTTGAAAACAATGCAAATAATAAGACAGAATGACATCTTAAAAGTTTTGCAAGGAAAAATTAAACTAAAACTCTACCACAACAGTAGTAGTTTTTCAAGATGAAGGCCAATTAAGATATCTTTGGATTAAAAAAAAAAAAAAACTTTAGAATATTTTTTACCAGCTAACATGCAGTACAAGAAATTGTAAAGAAAGTTATTGAGACCAAGTAGCAGGATACTAGATAGAATTGCAGATCTACACAAAGTATTGTAGAATGTTTGAAAAAGTTTTTTCCTGAGTCATAATTTTATAAAATACAATCATTTAAGTCTAAAAATTAAAACAATATATTGTGGAGTTTATAATAAGTAGAAGTCAAAATACATGACAAATAGGGATAAAATGGAAGAATGTTATTGGAAATTTTGAATATCTTATGTGAAGTTGTATAATAGTAAATATTAAATTAGATAAGGGTACAGGTTGGAAAACTGAGAGAGAGCACCAAAATATTATAAACAGGTATAATAAAAAAACAATAGGGAGGGAAGACAAAATTGAGCAGAAAAAAAGTACTTGATCATAACTGAAGTGGAAAAGATGTAAAAATAATGAAATTTTCTAAAGCAAAGATCAAGAGGAAATATTTTCATAAAACCACAATAATCACTTAACTATGAATTGACTAAATTCTTTCATTAAAATACTGTCAAAATGAATTTAAGTATCAAATTATATTATCTACAAATGATGGTTTTAAAATATACGCAAAAAGGTTAAAAGAAAAATGATGGAAAACTAAATATAATGGCAACATTAACAATATGAAAATTGAAGTGGTTATATGGATATCAGAGAAAAGACACGGAATAGTACCAGAAATACAATAGATATTTCATAGCAAGGATATGATCAATTCATCAATATGACAAAACAATCCAATAGATATCCACATATGTGAAATATATCTAATAATCATTTTGAATTACATGAAGCAACATCTACCTAAAATAAAAGGAAAATATATCTGCAACTGTAAATAGAAGTTTAGACATTCATCTCTCATAAATTTACAAAACAAGATGACAGTTTAATAAAGATACACAATATGTGAACAGTACTATCAACCAACCTACCCCGATGCTTGTGTAGATCCAACAACAGAGGAATACACATTCTTTCAAGTGCACATGAAAAAATTGCCAAAACAGACCATATGGTGGGATGTAAGACAAATTTCAAAATGTTTCAAAGAATTGAAATAATACAAAGTGAATTCCCTTATAGCATAGAATTAAATTATAAATAAATAACCACAAGATCCCTAAAACAAAGCCAAAATACTTGGAATTTAAACAACACATTTGTAAATATCTCATGTTCATCAAGACTGTGTGTATATTGGATTTGAACAAATTAGTCCGCTAGTTTTAGAGATGCTGGTACACATGGGAAGACTCCTGGGTACTCCACGAGCACCCATTCCTATAGGGCAATGTGGAGATGACCAGTTGCCACTTATATGTTTTAGGGTACCTAAAACATTCATAATAATCAATAAGCATCCTTGCTTTTTTGCATTAGAGTTAAATGATATCTGTATCTTCCAATATATTTTGCTATTTAAATCTTATTGAAAAGATAATCTGGAACAATGGGCTGTCAGTGCACTGCATTGCAGGACATGCAGAAATGCAAGAGACTAATGAGGAATTGACTCATAACAGTGTCAAAGGAGAAATCATATAGAAAATTAGATAATAATTTATACTAAATAAAATTGAAATTACATATTTAAATTTGTAGGATGTCAATAAAACTCTGCTTAGACATCCATAAGTATAAATCCTTGTTTGAGTAAAGAAGAAAGTAAACAATAAGTAATCTAAGGATATGCAATCTAACCTTCCACCTTTAGGAATGGAAATAAAAAGGAATTTAAACCAAAGTTGAGTAGAACGAAGAAGTTAATAAAAAGATAAAAATAAGAATCATTAAAATATAAAATGGATGAAAATAGAGAAAAAATCTATAAAACTAAATGTGTTTATTTTTAAAAGATGATATATAAATACTTATTTATTTATTTATTGCCAGACCTAGAAATAACCAAAATACAGTCTTGAACAAGAGAAAAGAATTAGAGAATTCACAGTAACTGATTTCAAGATTTATTCACATATGAATCCAAACAGATATCAATTAATTCTCCAGAAATGGTGCCAAACCATTTTTTTTTTTTTGGAAAATGAAACATTTCTAATAGAATGCTTCAGAGCAACTAGAAATCCAGATATGAAAATAACTGAATCTTCAATGCCTATCTTTCCTCATACAAAAATTAAATGAAATGATTATGATCCTTTAAAGCTGCTAGACTTTATTAAAAGTCATAGACATGTAAGCTCTGGGGATTATAAAGCTTCCAGAAGACAACATAGGATTACAGTTTATAAATTTGAAGCTGACACAATATATTCTAAGCAAAGAGAATAACAGTTGACAAATTCAACTATATCAATTTTTTTTAATTATCCTTAGAAAATCTTCTTTAAAAAGCTATACAATTCTTGAAATCTTTGATAATATGCATGCTGAAGTATTTATGGGAAATTGTACTTATAGCTGCAATTTATTTAGCATTGCATCAAAAATTAGACAGGGCGGCTGCCGTGGCTCAGGGTGGCTGCCGTTGCTCAGCAGGCAGAGCTCCGACCTGCTGTGCTGGAGGTCTGGAGTTCGATCCCTGGTGCCTCCTGCCCATATGCAAATTAAAAAAAAAAATTAGGTTAATAGACGAATAGAACAAATATGTAAAGCATTTAAGATAGAATTTAGGTATGAATGTCTATGTGTTCATTATAAAATTATTTAAATTTTCCTGGTGGTTGAAAATTCCTATAATAAAATATTTGAGGAAAAGTTATTGTTATAAAATTAAAAGGCAAACCAAGAAAGGGAGAAAAAGATTAAAATACATATATTTGACAAAGGAACTGTACCTAGAATATATAAAGAACACCTATAACTCAACACTAAAAAGATCACCACCTATTTTGGTTTGCTAAAGCTGGCAGATGCAATATACCAGAAATGGATGGGTTTTCACAATGGAGATTTATTAGGTCACGAATGTACATTCCTTAGGCAATGAAAATGTCCCAATTAAGGCATCAACAAGAGGATACTTTCATTCAAAAAAGGTCAGTCGTATCTTCCTCTGCCATGTGGGAGGACACATGGTGACATCAGCTATCCTCCTCTCCCAGCTTCTGGTTTCAAACTGCTCTCTCAGCTTCTGGCATTTCCTGGGGCACCTCTCTTTCTGCATCTCCAAACATCTGCACCTCTTGGTTTCATCTCTCTGCCCTCTGTGTCAGCTCTGAACTCTCTTTATCTTTTCTGCCTTTTATTCTTTTCATACATGGCTGTAATAAAAGGATGTTGACCCAACTTTAATGAGTGGGGTCACATCTTCAACTAATCAAAAGGTTCCACCCACAGCTGGCTGGGTCACATCTCCATGGAAACAACCTAATCAAAAGGTCCCACCCAAAAACAGGGCTGCCCCCACAAAATTGAATTAGATAAAATGGCTTTTCTGGGAAACAGAATAGTTTTAAACCAGCACATTCCACCCTATGGACTCCAAAAATACATGTTCTTTCCATATACAAAATTCATTAAGTCTATCACAATATCACAAAAGCCTTAAACCATTTCAGAAGTAATACAAATACAATACCAACTCAAAAACAGTACAAAATCAAATCAGCTACAGTCATGATTTGTCCTATGGCAAAATTCTCCTCTGACTATTGACTTGTGAAACTCAGATTAAATTGTCTGCTTCCAATATACAAAGGAGAGACAATTATAGAAGGCATTCCTATTTCCATAGGGTGAAATTGGAAGGAAAACAGGAGCCACCGGACCCAAACAATTCTGAAAACCAGTAGGGCAAACTCTAATAGACTTTAAGGTCTCAGTATCATTTATCCTTGGGGCTTGAGAGATTGGCAGTTTCACCCTTTCCAAGGGCTTATGGCTGTGCTCCCTCCACACACCATGATGAGTGTTCCAAAATACCCAAGCTTTGGGGAGACCACCTTGTTCTTGGCTCCACCCTTCTGAAGCATCTGGGTGGCACTTGGACTCTCTGCCACCTTTGGGGCCCATGCAAACCCCTCCAGAACAATAGAGAGGCAGCCAGGCTCATAACAATCCCTGGAGAATGTGTTCCATCCTCAGTTAGGCCTGAAAGGGTAAAACTCTTCTCATCAATGAAATGGAAGGTGTATGCTCTGATTCTGAGGCAAACTCACCCTCTCCACATGCATGGGTGGATCTGCATTCCTGGCCTGAGATTTCCTGGCTCCAAACCTTAGCTTCACATGGTTCTGCCTTTGAAGTATTTTTTTCCTTCAATCTTTCCCTTTTCTCTCCCTTTTAATGAAGTCTGGCAGTGTTTCTGTTCATACAGATCTAGATTTATTAGGTCACAAATTTACAGTTCTTAGACAATGAAATGTTCAAATTAATCAAAATTGTTGATTGGTATGCAGCATTCAGGGGTCAAAACCATCAGACAATAGGACTTTCCACAAATCCATTCTGAATAACTTCATCTCCAATCCTAGTTTCATGTTTGGTTAAATCTTCACATGGGGCAATATTCTCTGGGGTTCCATTTTTCAAAAGCTCAGAAGTTTCCAAACTATCAATTTCTGTTATTTTTTTGTACCCAAGAGTTCAGTTCTTGACTTATCCCTTTCCTGTTGCATTTTATTATAAGTTTCAAGAATTCTAGGCTGTATTTTCCACATTTAGTTTGGAAATTTCCTCAACCAGATATCCAAGCTCATTGCCTTCAAATTCTACTTTCCATCCAACACCAGGACTCAATTTTGCCAAATTATCTGCTGCTTTAAAACAAGAATCACCTTTTATCCAGTTTGCAACAACACATTCATCATTTCTGTCTAAGGCCTTATTGGAAGAACCTTTAACATCCATATTTCTACTAACAGTCTCTTCAAAGCATTCTGAGCCTTTCTTTTTATGCCTCTCATAATTCTTCTAGAATCTTCCCCTTATCCATTTAAAAAGCCATTCCAACATGTTTGGTATTTGCAAACTCAGTAGCAACACACTTCTCTGTCACCAAAATCTGTTTCTGTTTCCCTAGAGAACTCTAATGCCCCATCTAATTTCAAAACATGGGGGAATAAAACTTTAACTGACACTTCATAAAGAAAGATATGCAAGTGGCCAGTAAGCAAATGAAAACATTTTTTAGATCATCATGTGGCATTTGATATATGCCTTATAAAACAAACTAAGACAGCAATATAGTCAAAAATTTTGCTTTTTGATCAAAAAAGACCAACACTTCCATGGGGATATGAAGTAACCAGTCCTCACACATAATCCTGAAATGACCATCTCACTTCTACATATTTACTTGAATAATAAATACATTTGTACATAGAATCATTTGTATAAGAATGTTCATAGAAATTTCATTCACAACAAAACTAGAAAAAACAAAACTCTATTCCTTGCACAACCTCAGGCAGTATCACCTTTGGCCTTAGTTTGATCAACTATTTAAAAAAAATGTAGTAACCAGAATATTTATCACTAGAAGTTATGAGCTTTATGGGATCAGAATAGTCTTGTAGTCTTCTGAAAACAGGAACAAAGTAATTATTTCAAATAGCTTTACTGAGTTACAACAGAACACAATTACCTTTGCTTGTCATTCTTCTTTGGATCTCTCTTTTTGAGGAGATCTGAATAGAAAGAATGAGGACATACATATCAAATTATTTTCTGTAGTTGATTGGAGAGTAGAGAATACAATCTATCAAAGTGATGTTCTCTAGTTATAGAAGTCTAATCTTCAGAATAACTATTTTCAGATAATCAAACAATAATTATTCCTGTTAGTTGCCAGAAAGGATCACATATAAACACATGTACCTGAAGAGAGAATGCACAGCTAAGTAATATCTGCTGAACTGAATGAATTACTTGTTCATTCTTTCTTAATAAAAATTCCACTTTTAGTTCACAATTACTTTGCTTGAGGTTTTCCTTTGATTTTCAACTTATCAGCCTTGTTTATAATACTGATTCTATTTTAACTTGTAGCAATCACAGTGATGTTAATAAGAATTGCCCTGAACTTTGACTGGGATAATGTAGGGATAATGATAGAAAAAAGTTGTTGTGTACAATACGTATAAAACATAGATTGTATATGTGTGTGTGTATATATATATATGCAATATATATGTTTATCTCAATTTCTGTAATTCTGACTTTTTCTAAGTTTACTCAGAAAATAGCTGTTAAATTGCATCTCTCTACAAAGCTGAGAAAAAAACAGATACTATTTAAACTCTGGAAACCTGGGAGTATTTTTTATAATTATATATAATTATGCACATATTAAATGAGGAGCTAGAAGTGGTGATTTAGCAAAATTAACTAGGGGTTGAGTTTTGGGGTTAAAAGGGAAACAGTCATTCTTGGCAGGTTACCTCTGGAAGTCTCCTTTCTTAGTAATACTGGCTATATAATATCCTAGTATATATATATAATATCAAATATAGTTATATCAATTTTGTCATATAATCTATTTCACTATAGTATATATATTCTTAAGTTTTTTTTTTCAATTCCCATTAAAAGTGATAAAACAATGATGAACCCATTAACAAAGTTAACTACTATATGGTAACCTCTGCACTCAATGATCTAAGAACTGGTGATGGAAACTATAAATTCATCACTTACACTTGACTTGGAATGATTAATGCATTTTAAACAATTAGATCTCAACTAAGTTAGATTTATTTGTGGATTGGAAAAGCAGTTTATCTTTTTCCCATTTATATTCTGTAAAAACAAGGTAGACTTTCTTCCAGATAATCTTCCCTACAGGACACTTTCATAGCCAGGCTTATTTTGCTATCCAGAACAAAACATACCCTAAAATAAGCGAAGATACAATAGTTATAATCTGTCCTTCATTTCAAGCTGTAGAGCTCTTGGCTGTAGTTATTCTTCAAAGTTATGTAACTTTGTATAATCAAACAGTATCTTCCTAAAGACATTTCATATATTATTTTTATCCAAGTACCACTGAAACAATTGAATGTCTCTTAATTTTACCAAAATTACAACAATAAAATTCTTATGCTTTAAAAGTTTAAGGGATTATTACAAAGTATGATGACCTTTAAAAAGTTAAGCTTCAATATACTATTATTCATAGCTAAATACATTACAGTAAGAGCCTACTATAATATAAGTGCTATGATAGAGACTTGCAAATAAATACTGCAAAAGGGATTTTTCCATGTATCTTCATATGTGCCCTCAATATATTCAAAGGCAAAGTCTTTTGAATGGATAACATTAACTCCAAGAGATAAACAATTATGTTTCCTAATATCCTAATGATATATGCCAGGTGGTGCTTTTGATTAATAGGTTAAGTGCAAGGGAGGAACAGCAGGTGGGTAATGAGATGTGTTCTGAACCAGAAATATCTGAAATTCTTTAATAGTAAATCCACTGTTGCAGACAGTCTAGAATACTTAAGGAAAACCACTTGCAGTTTTAAAAATGTGATAGCATCTGTCAAACTTGAATTAGTACACTCATTACTGCTTTATTCAGTAGTATGTTCAGGCTTAAATGAATCTTCAAATACCTGTGAAATTATAGCTTAGATTATTTATTCTCATCTTATTTATTTGTTTCTTCACATGAATTTACATTCACCAATTAAACCTTCCTCAACAGTATATTAACTATTCCCCTAAGAGTTAAATCCTTCAAATGTTTGTGTTGCCCTTTCTTGCATCTCTCCTTTTCAATATTGGTTTGGAAGGATAATTCCAAAATCAGAGTCTTTGGTATTATTAGCATTTTTAAGTAATCAGAATAAACCTAATCCTATTACGTTACCTGTAAACTTAAAATTGGTTCAGTTCCAATTTTACACTTCGGATTTTTAGGAGAAGAATACATAAAAATATGCATAGTCTTTTGGTTGAGTATTTCAAGAAACATTATGGATTGAATTTAAGAGCTAGACATTTTCCTTTGACTTTCTTAGTCAGCCATCCAGTTAAGAAAAGCCTGCTTGGATTCCTAAATTTTGTTATTTGTAATTTACTATCCATAATTTCCAGATAATCTTCTCTACAGGACACTTTCATAGCCAGGCTTATTTTGCTATCCAGAACAAAACATACCCTAAATAAGCGAAGACTTAGAGGCATCCTTTCAGGCTGTCATACATCTCTCTAGTATATGCTTACTCTAAGAGACAGATATTCTTGAAATTAATTTTTTATGATAAAGTCTTATCTAAAGAAGGAAATGCTAAAAGTACAGATAATAACTCAATAGGAACTATAAACACCTTAGCAGAAATTAGTAGATCTTCTCAGCTAGCAGAGCTCAGACTTCTTGGAGGATATTGATATTGGAAGGGCATTTCCTTGAGAAAAAGGTGGTTTCATGGACAGATATGGAGAGCCGATCCTGCTCAAGTTGTGTTTCGGTAAAAGATGATGGGAAGAGGAAAGAAGGGAAGAAGAGGGAGTTGGGATGGAGGAACAGAGCATTTAAAGGAAAAAGTTAAAAGTAAAGTTTCCATAATTCACAATTTTGTCCTACTCATAGTTAAATTCTACCACAACCCAGGAGATTTGTAGACTATTTAAAGACTTATCCTAAATATATTGTTAGAATCAGAGTGGAAGGATACCAGGAAAGGAAGGCTTGATGCAAAGTGAATTCAATGTCAGTTATAACTCACTTTTGAAAAACCTGTTATTTTGGATTATATATGCCAAAGGTGAAAATAGACTGCCTAAGAATGAGTGTGAATGTCCTATTTTTAAGATGACATGATTATGATGTCTTTCAAAGCTTTGCATTTTACTTATAACATTTGCTTAATGAAGTTTAGACTCCCAATATAAGCACACTTAGTTTATTATGTTGTCTGCACTGCTTTTCTCCGAGTCTCCTAGAAGTGAAAAGGAATAAATCAAAGTTCTAAGTGGAGTTTTTATAATTAATTGCCACATGAATGTTGAGTTGTGCTTTTAATGCTGTTTTCTGATGATTATTTTAAAGGCCCAATTCACATCCAAATTATACATACTGATAATTAGAAAAGAGGGCATTGATTTCTATGAATGTCTTTGAGCACTTGGAAGAAATCTGTCCACATTTTGATTAGTTAGGACTCCCCAAACCATAGTTGTCAGATGACAACTGTATAACAGGAAGACAAAAGGTAAAAGCAATCAATCACAATGGTTTAATGTGGGATACAGGAAAGCATAATGTTGAAAAGAAATGAAGAAATTTGATTTGGCTTTATTTCTATTTATAGCCATCTTAGTCTGGCCATTTATTGTCATATTAATTGCTAGTTAACAGGATTAAATAGTATAAAAATATATTAAAAAATTAATAAACAAAAACCAGGTAGGGTTTTGTTTTTTACTTTCTTCTCTTGTCTGTCTCTCTCCCTAGATTATTTTACTTAGCTAGTTGATTTCTGTTTGTTGAAGTTAAAAATTTAAAAAAAGCTCAAGAATTCTTTTTCATGTTCATCCTTTTAAAGTTGATATCAAACCCAAACAACAAATCTAAAGTCTTTGCCTAAACAGAAACTGAACTCAGAGTATTGTAGATTAATCAGAAGTATTCATCTAGAAGACCAGTTTGGGGGGTTTAGCTATAATTTACAGGTCATTGACTTCTTCATTATAATCACCCCTAGGCAGAAGTAGTTCCTAACACAAGGGCACATAGTAGCCAAACTGCAATATTTGAGCATTGAAGTAGTTCCCTGTGGCTGCAGGGTTTTGCATACGCATTCATTAAACATTTGCATTCCAGCTTGAGCTATCTCAACAGAATTAGTTCCTCCTGGGAAAGGAACATGAAGATACGATAAATAAAGCAAATGAACAATTTGCTGATGTAAACTATTCTGGCATTTAAGACCAGTAGAATTTTTTTTTTTTAATTTGGTAATCAGATGAGGTTATTTGCGACTAAAACTAAACCTTCCTTCTACTAGGATAACTAGTCATAATAGCTCATGTAGCATATTTAACCTTATATCTAGCTTAGAGGTCAGAAAATAAAGGCAGGTTTGTGTTGACAACTATAGGAATTAATGCACCATTTTCTACTAATCAGAAACATCCAAAATATATATTTTCAAATGGATTAGCACTTTACAGCTAGATAACTAGTTTGACTGCTTTCACAAAATTAATTGAGATTTTTGGTGTTTACAGAATTTATTATCACTAACAACTAAAGGAGCAATTGTCATAAAAACAATATAAGTATTAATTACAAGAGGTTTATATATGTATAAACCTTCTAATTGCTCCATCAGGTAGTTTTAAAACTACAGTTTACAGATGAGGCTCAAAGCTCTTAAATTTTTCTCTGCCATCAAGCTTGTAAAAGATGTAGCCTATGCAATTTCCACTATGTCACTGAGAAGAAAATTCTTATTTCTTACATGCATTTTATAATAAATTATTTAATTTATTATTCTTTATAGTTCTAAGATATAGATTACATTAAATCATTCAAGTTTTAATTTTCACTGTATGAGTTTCAGTCTTTTTCTTCCTATTTCTTTTTCTCTGTAGGACCCCTTAGGCATTTTGCCCATTTTTAAATTGGATTGTTTATCTTTTAACTGTTAAGTTAAAGAATTTTTCTATATAGTTTGAATATTAAATCTTTATCTGCTATGTGGTTTATAAATATTTTCTCTCACTTTGTATGTTGTCATTTATCTTTCGTGATAAAGTCCATTGAGGTACAAACATTTTTAATTTTGAAAATCTATTTTTTTCTTTTGGTGCTTGTACTTTAAGTGTAAAGTCTAAGAAACCATTGCTCACACAAGATCTTGAAGATACTACTATAAATTTTCTTCTAGTTTTATGGTCCTGTTGGTTTTTCGTAGGGTTTTGATCCATTTTGAGTTGATGTTTGTATATGGTGCCACAAACTGGTCCTCTTTCATTCTTTTGAATATGAATATTTAGTTCTCCTAGCACTGTTTGTTGAAGAGGCTACTCTTTCCCAGTTGAGTGGACTTGTTTCTTCTTTTTCAAGATGGCTTTAGTTAATCAGGGCCCTTACCCTTCCCAATAAATTTGATGATTGGCTTTTTCATTTGTGCAAAGAAGGTTATTGGAATTTGGATTGAAATTACATTGAATCTATGAATTGCTTTGAGTAGTGTTTTAGTTTGCTAAGGTGTTCAAATCAGATATCATGAAATATGTTGCCTTTAACAATCAAAATTGATTAACTTAAAAGCTTGCAGCTTAAAAAAATAAAAAGCTTACAGTTTTTAGGCTGGGAAAATGCCCAAATCAAGGCATCATCACACAATACTTGCTTTCTGAAGACCATCTGTCATCAATCTTGGTCTCTGTCACATGACAAGACACAAGGCAGCATCTGCTAGTTTCTCCCTTCTATTGTAGGTTTCCTTCCTTTCAGCTTCTTGCTTCCATGGTGTTCTCCCTCTCTGTGAATTCATCCTGTTTATGAAGGACTATAGTAAAAGGATTAAGATCCACCCTTAATGAAGTAGCATAATCAAAAGTTCCTACATACAATAGCTCTATATCCACAAGAATGGATTAGCTTTAGAACATGAGTTTATGGTCTACATGCAGTTTCAAACCACCATACCTATTACTGACACCTTAAAAATATTTAGCCTAGCCTTCCAATCCATGCAAATGGAATGTCCTTCCATTTATTTAGGCTTTCTTCCATTATTTTGGTAGTATTTTGCAATTTTCTATGTACAAGTCCTTTACATATTGGTTAGACTCATTCCTAGATATTTAATTCTTTCTAATATTTTTAAATTGTGAAATATAACATATATACAAAAAATCAATAGATTTCAAAGTACATTTTAACAGTAATTATAAGACAGATTTCAAAGTTTGGTATGAATTACAGTTCCACAATTTCAGGGATTTTTTCTAGCTGCTCCAAGACACTGGAGACTAAAAGGAAATACCAACATAATGATTTAGTAGTCATATTCTTTTGTTAGCCTAACTTCGCTGTTATAAATCCTCCTTCTCTTTTGAGCCTTCTCCCTATCTTTAGGGATATTTGAGCTGTGCCCATTGTAAGTGTTTTCATGTTGAAAAGTGGTGTTGACAATATGGGATGGGGGAGGGAACTGGTTGATGTTCCTGGAGAGACTGGAACCTCTGGGTGTCAGGACTTCTCTAGCCTAGGAATCATCTGAAAGGTTTAGGTTTCTGAAAAGTAAACCTAGTGTGTACAACTTTTGCAGTATCTCAGGTAGAGCCTAGGGGTTCTTTAGGGTTAATAGGAATGGTGTTGGTTGGAGCTTGGCAGACCGAGTATGTATTTTAGGATAGCCTTAGATGTATTTTTTAGTCTGAGTCCTCCAGGAAGCAGATACAAACACAGGACTACATATGTGTCAGGATTAATTTCATATGTCACCTTGGCAAGGTTATAGTGTCTAATTGTTTGGTCAAGGAAGTACTGGTCTGATAGTTACTGTGAGGGTATTCTGTAGATACATTTACATCATTAATCAACTGCTTGCTTCTAAAGCTGAATGCAACTATAATTAACAAGAAAGATTGCTATCAGCAGTCAGCAAAATCTCTGCATTCAGTCTTAAAGGGAGAAAAGAGAATTTCAGAAGTCATAAAGAAAGATTTCTGTCCTTTCATCAGCCAACCAGCTTCTCCTGGGGAATGCAACTTTATCTTCATTGGAGTTTTCAGCTTAAGGTCTGTGCTACAGAATTCAAACTTGCCAATCTCCATGATCAAATAAACCAATTCTTATAATAAATGTTTTAAATATATGTATATCGCATTGGTTCCATTTCTCTGGGGAATAACTATTACATACAGATTTGGTTACTTAGAGTAGTTCTTGAGAAACAGAATCATAAGGAATAGATTTCTGAGTTCTGGGGTTTTAAGAATTGATTCTCTAATCCTATTAGATTAAAACATAGTACAAGCTCAACTTCCTATAATCAAGAGGGCACTGGTAGTTCATGGCATGAATTGGTGATAGAAATACACAACGTATCACCATTATATACTCCTACTCAAATGCTTATAAGAAGTCAGCTTCTGGATGAAGATGGCACAGTGAGTTGTTTCAGGGCTTCTGGGGAATTCATTGAAAACCTTCATTGGATTCCTCAGGAGAAGGTGGAATCCCCCATGAGAAATTGGCTGGCTGAAGTAGAGATGGAAATTATCTCTTCTGACTGCTGAAATCACTACTTCTCCTTTTAAAGGCTTCTACTGATTGGAACAAAATCTGCCATTGTTGAAGGCAATCTCCTGAGTTGATTGTATGTATAATCAGTCATAGATACAATCAAGTTATTGATGAGTTAAATCCATGAAATATCCTCACAGTAACAATTAGGCAAGTTCTTGATTGATCAAACAACTGGACAATATCACTTGGTTAAGTTGTTACATGAACTTTACCATCACTGTGGATGTTCCACAAGGAGAAGAGAGATAGCAGCAGAGAGAATATTCAAGAAATAATGACTGAAAACTTCCCAAATTTAAAGAAAAACATGACTATACACATCCAGGATTCACACAGGACTCCAAACAAGGTAAAACCAAATAGAACCATACTACTGAATATTATAATAAGGCTGTTGAATGTCAAAGATAAAGTATCTGAAGGCAACAATAGCTAAGCCATGTGTTACCTACAAAGGATCCTCAATATGATTATATGCCCATTTCTCGCCATAAACCATAGAATCACAAAAGCAATGAGATGGCATATTTCAATTGCTGAAAGCAAGATATTGCCCACCAAGAAATCTATATCCAGCAAAACAGTCTTTCAAAAATGAGAGCAAGATTAAGACATTCCCAGTAAAACTAAAGCTAAGGGGATTTATCTACTGAAGACTGCCCTACAAGAGTTGCTAAAGATTAAAAAGAAAGAACAATAGACAACAGATCAAAGCTGTATGACAAAATGAATATCTCCATTTAGGGTAACAACATGGGTAAATATAAACGTTAGTATTATTGTATTTTGGGTTTGTTACTCCAGTTTGTACTTCCTACAGGATCTAGAAGGAAAATGCATAAGATGTAAAGATGAATCAGTGTTTTGTCCTCATAATGTATAAAAATGTAATTTGTGACAAGAATGACATAAAGGTGGGGTGACAGAATGGCATAGGAACATAGTCTGTGAATAATTTTGAGTTAAGTTGTTATCAAAGGAAAGGAGATTGTTATAGATTTAGGATATTAAATTTAAGCACCATGGTAGCTTTTAGGAGAATAAGTAGACTCACAGAGACATTAGAAAATACGTGAGCTCATAGAGACAGAAATTAGAGTATAGGCCACTAGAGAAGGGAATAAAGGGCAATGGGGAGTTAAAACATAATGAGTATATGGTTCAGTCTGCTAGCTGCTGGAATGCAACACACCAGAAGTGGATTGGTTTTCAATAAAAGGGGATTTGTTTAGTTGACATATAGTTCTTCAGAGGAAAGACAGTTAACTTTCAACTGAGGTACTTTCTTACATGGGACAGGGCAATCTCTGCTGGCCTTCCTTCCAGGCCTCTGGGTTTCAACAACTTTCCCCAGAGTGATTCCTTTCTGCATCTCCAAAGGCCTGGACTGAGGTGCGAGTGCTGAGATGAGGTATGCTGAGCTGCTTGGGCTGTGCTAGGTTAAGCTCTCTTATTTAAGCACCAACCAATTAAATCAAACATCATTCATTGCAGCAGGCATACCTCTTAGGCAACTGCAGATGTAATGAGCAACAGATGAGGTTCACGTACCATTGGCTCATGTCCACAGCAACAGAACGAGGCACCTTCACCTGGCTAAGTTGACACCTGAACCTAACTACCACAGTATAGCATTTCTATTTGAGGACATGTGAAAATTTTAGTAACGGAAGGTGGTAAGAGTGCTGCAATGTTGTGGACATGCTTAATTCCATTGAATGAAATGTTTGGGTATGGTTGAGAAGGGAATATTTATGCTGTATATATTTCCCCACAAATAAAAGAAGAGC
Organism: Myrmecophaga tridactyla; assembly: GCA_004026745.1. Taxonomy (NCBI): domain Eukaryota; kingdom Metazoa; phylum Chordata; class Mammalia; order Pilosa; family Myrmecophagidae; genus Myrmecophaga; species Myrmecophaga tridactyla. The sequence goes on along the minus strand of PVIY010004615.1, from coordinate 85,244 downwards.
AAGTAAAGAGACAATGACAACTAAATGCAACACATAATTCTAGATTGGATCTAGCAAGGGAAGAGAAAAGGCTAAAAAGGATGTGACTGGGACATATGAAAAGAATAGGAATATAAAATTTAAGCTTTCTATCCATGTTAAATTTCTTGAACTCAATAAATGTACTTGAGTTTGTTACATGAGTGAATATTGTTGTTCTTAGGAAATGTGCATAGAAGTATTAAGTATTCAAGGAGCATGATGTATATGACCTACATGCAAAGGTTCAGTAAATGTATTTATAGGTAGATATTTGATAGAAAGATAGGTAGAAAGGTGATAGATACATGATAGAATGATAGATAGATAGATAGATAGATAGATAGATAGATAGATAGATAGATAGATAGACAGATAGATAAATGATGTATGAAACATGACAAAATGTTAAAATTGGTGGATCTGGATATCTGAATGAGTAAAGGTACTTTGGAGTTCTACATATAAGGCTTGCATTATTTTCATAAATGGTCTATATATTTGAAAGTATTTCAACATAAAAAGCTGTTTTTTTCAAGAGGTAAATCACTGGGTGATAGTGTATTTGATACCTTAGAAGAGTTTTGTGATTTTAAAAAATGTAATGCTGTTTGCTGGTTGTTTTTAGGTATGCTGGATAAAAGTTGTTATAGGAAAGAATGAGCTCAGGGCTTCAAACTCCCAGCTCAAGCACAAAATGAATGACATGAAATTTTCTATGTGTTTCCTGAAAGAAGCTCTTATTTTTTGTAGCTGCAGACTTGAGAGTCTTGAAAACCAAACAGAATTTCATCTTGTGAATAGTTGAATTACAATGCAAATTGGATTCTCAACATAAGATATCTGCTGTTAAAGTGAGGGAATTGATCAGGATGGTATGGGACCTCCAAAATTGGACTGGGGACATATGTACTGATCATAGTGACAGTAGAGCCATTGGAACTCTAAATTCTGCTGAATTTTTTTATGCCAGATAAACCTGTCATTCTCTGCCATGAGAAACCAAGTCATCCCAACTCCATCTAAAAATGATTAACTAGGCTTTGCTCAATAAACCTCTAATTATCTCCCTTGAGGAAAAAACCCTCACATCTCTGCCTGAAGAGAGTAACCATTTCACCAGATGAAACTTTAATGGAATGTCCCAAGGTAGTTGAGTTGCAAGAAATTACAATTTTCTCTCAAGACCCACCCTCAGAGCCCTCTTTTCTTCCAGACCTAGAACTAAATTGAAGTCCCAGCAGGCCCAAAAGGTAAGGTACAAAATGGGCCCTGTGAGAAGTTACACTACCCTCTTACAGAACTACATGATTTTCAACAACAAATTTGTTCATGAACAAATAAGTGGAATGTGTGTAGGAATGGATCCTAAGAGTGTGAGATGACGGAAAAGGAATAAAATTGGATTAGAATAAATTGATTAATATGAGCCCAGTAAGCAAAGGTTACAGATTCAATGTTGTAGATCAGGGTTTAGAAAGGACTTTGTTTCTTAATTTGGTTAGCTGAAGCATGAACCAAAAGTTGGTCCATGCTGAGTGTAGCTGAAATTCCAGAACTGCCACCACATTTCCTTACAACTCTCCTAGTTGGCTTGTGCAGAAAGCATGTGAGTGTTGGAAGATAATAGTGGATTATCATAAACTCAACTAGGTAGCGACTCCAATTGCAACTGCTTATCCAGATGTGTTATCATGGATTGGACAAATCAGCACATCTCTTGGTACCAGGATGCAGCTATTGATTTGACAATTTTTTTCTTATCATCTATTGGAATATATCACTAAAATCAGTTTGTGTTCAACTGGCGGATAACAATATACCTTCACTGTCTTACCTCAGGGAAATATAACTCTCCAACCTTACATTATAATCTAGTCTGGAAGGATCTTGATCACCTTTGCCTTCGACAAGACACCACACCGATCCATTGTATTGATGACATGCTGGTTGGACCTAATGATCAAGAGTTAGAAACTACTCTAGACTTATTAAGGCATTTTTGTGGGAGATAAATCCCACAAAAATCAGGGATCATCCACCTCAGTGATTTTTTTGCAATCCAGTGGCATGGAACATGTCAAGATACCCCTTCTAAGGAAAAAGCTAGGCTGTTTCAGCTGTCTCGTCCTACAACCAAAAAAGAGACAAAATGCTTAGTTGGGCTCTTTGTATTTTGGAGACAACATTTATCTCATTTGGTTGTTCTAATCCTGCCAATTTATTTAGTGACTTGAGAAATTGCTGCTTTTGAGTGGGGATTGGAAAAAAGGAGGCTGTGCCATAGGTTAAGTCTTTCGTGGATGCTGTTTTGTCACTTAGGGTATATGATCCATCAGATCCAATGGTCCTTAGAGTGACAGTGTCATATACAGATGCTGTTTGGAGCCTTTGGAAGCCCCCTGCAGGATAATCATATCACAGGTCATTAGGATTTTGGAACAAAACCCTACCATGCACTGAAGATAATGACTCTCTTTTTTGAAAAACAGCTTTTTGCCCACTACTAGGCCATGATAGAGACCAAATGCTTAACCATGGGCCACCAAGTTTCAATGAGAGCTGAGTTGCTCATCATGAACTGGGTATGGTCTGAACTACCATGCCATAAAGTTTAGCAAACAAAGCAGCCATACATCAACAAATGGAAGTGTTTCATATGAGATCAGACTCAAACAGGTCCTGAAGGAACAAGTAAGTTACATAAGGAAGTGGTCCAAATGCCTATGGCTCTCACTCTTGCCATATTAACTTCCTTCTCCAAGTCTGAAAGTTATGGCCTCTTGGGGGAGTTTCCTAGATTATAAAGAATTCTATATAATATACAGGTACCACCTGAAAGTGGACAGCTAAAGCACTAGAGCCCCTTCCTGGGATATCCCTGAAGGACAATGGTGAAAGGAAATCCTTTCAGTAGGCACAGCCTGAGAAGTGCAGCTGGTTGTTCATTTTGTTTGAAAAAAGAAATGAGCACAAGTGAATTTGCATAATTTTTCATGGGCTTTGGCAAATGGTTTGGCTGGATGGTCAGAACATGGAAAGTACATGATTGAAAAATTTCTGACAAAGAAGGTTGTGAGAGAGGTATATAGATAGTCCTTTCTGAATGGGTTAAAACATGAAGATATTTGGATATCTTCAAATGCGCATCATGTTAATGCTCACCAGAGGTGACCTCATCAAAGAAGGGTTTTGATAATCAAGTGGATAAGATGCCTTCTCCTGTAGCTACCAGTCAAACTTTCTCCCCAGTCCTGATGGTAGGGATGGACATTATATATGGGCTAAGCAACATGGACTTCTACTGAACAAGACTGATATGGCTATAACCACTGCCAAGTGCTCAACCTGCCCAACAGCAGAGACCAACCTTCAGATATTGCACCATTCCACAACATAATCAGTCTTGTACCTGGAGGAAGGTTGATTACATGGGACACTTCAATCTTAAAAGGAGAAACATTTTGTTCTTCCTGGAATAGATAAATACTCTGAATATGAATTTGCTTTCCCTCCATGCAATGCTTCTGTCAAAACCACCAATCATGAATTTAAAAAATGCCTTGTCCACAATCATGGTGCTCCATCCAGCATTGCTTTGGATCAAGGAATTCAACTCACAAACAATAAAGTGTGACAATGGGCCCATTACCATGGAATTCACTTATTTTATCATTTTCCTCATTAACCTGAAACAACTGGACCAACAGAAATGTGGAATGGCCTTTTGAAGACTAAATTATGGCACCATCCAAATTACAATACATTATAAGTATGGGGTAAAGTTCTCCTGGAAGTTGTATATGCTATAAATCAGTATCCAGTTTCTGATGTTGTTTTTGCCTTAGCCAGGATTCATGAATATAGGAATCAATGGGTGGAAATGGGAGGGGTACCACTCACTATTAACTTTGGTGACCAACTAGAAAACTTTTGCTTCCTGTACTGCAACCTTGAGCTCTGCTGGTCTACAGGTCTTAGTTTCAAAAGGAAGAGTGCTTCCACTAGAAGACACAGCAATGATTTCGTTGAACTGGAAGTTAAGACTGTCAGCCATGGTTCTTCAGAAATCTAAGGCTAGAACTACCATATGGCCCAGCAATTCCACTACTCAGTATATATCCAAAAGATTTGAAAGCAGTTCCTTGAACAGATATTTGCACACAGAGGTTCATGGTAGCATTATTCACAATTCCCACAGGATGAAACAACGCATGTCCATCAACTAAGGAATGGATAAATGAACTGTGATAAAGACCACAATAGAATATTATTCAGCAATGACAAAGAATGGAGTCTTGACACAAGTAACAGCATGGATGAACTCTGAAGACATTTGTTGAGATGAAATAAGCCAGACACAAATGGACAAATATTGTATAATTTCACTAATTTGAAACATGTAGCATAAGCAAACTCATAGAGCCATAGTCTAGAATATAGGTTACCAGTAGGATAGGTGAGGATAGGGAGTGGGAAATTAAGGCTCAAAATGTACAAGGTTCCTATTTGGAATGATGGAAATGTCTTAATAATTGATGACAGCGATAGTAGCATAATATTGTGGACACAATTAATAGCACTGAAATAAATATCTGAAAGTGATTAAAGGGGGAAATGTTAGATTATAGATATTGTAACAGAATGAAAAGTTTTTAAAAATGCATAGAACTATACTACACAAGCAGTGAACTGTAAGTTAGCTAAACCACCGCCTTTAATTAATAGTAAAATTATGAAAATGTGCTATCATCAATTGTAATAAGTGTCCCCAACAAAGCAAGATGCTGGTGATGGGGTGGTGCATGGAAATCCTGTATTTTGTGCATGATTGTTCTGTGAACCCACACCTTATTTTATAAAGAAAACTAAATAAGTTAAAAAAAAAAAACAAAACAAAAAAGCAAGAAACACTGCCACCCTGCCACTTACTCATGCCTCCAAATGAGCAGGCAAACAAGGAAATTGCTTTACTGGGTTGGGTGATTGATCCTGATTACCAAGGGGAAACTGGATTGCTACTATACAGTGGAAGTAAAATAAGAGTATGCCTGGAATAGAGGAGATCCCTTTAGATGGCACTTAGTATTACTATGCCCTGCATAGTAATTCATGGAAAAGTACACAGTGCAATCCAGGCAGGACTGGTAATGGCCCAAATCCTTCAGGAATAAAGTTGTGGGGTCACTCCACAAGGCAAACTCTCAACAATGAGGTTCTTGATGAGAGTAAAGGGAATATGGAATGTGCAAAGGAAGAAGATATTTATGAATATCAGCTTGAGTAGTGGTTATGAATATTTCTTCCCTATTGTATTATGAATATGTTACAGGATATCAAGAATAAAAATGAATAACACCAAGAACTTTCATTATCTTCTGGGAAATATTTAGTGCCTATTCAGTTGGATGTAGGACCAATGAATGTGTGACTGTATAATTGTTTTTATTTGGAAATTAAGTATGGTTTAAGGAGATTTTATGCATACCAAGTTGATAAGGGTTTGACTTTGGTGATTAAGATCATGTGTCGACTTGGCTAAGTTATGGTATCCGGTTGGCTGGTAAAGCAAACACTGGCCTGGTTGTTATTGTGAGGGTATTTTGTAGATAGAGTTACACGGATAATTTGTTGATTTTGTGTATAGCTGATTATACCCATAATCAACATAGGAGATTGCTTTCAGCAACGAGAGGCATCTCATCCAATCATTTGTAGGTCTTAAAGTGAGAACTGAGAACTTCAAAAGTCAGAAAGAATTTCTACCTTTTTTCATCCAGTCAACTTCTGGAGGATAAAAATTCAGCTTCATTGGCATTTACAGCTTGAGTCATGCCCCATAAAATTCAAACTTGCTAATCCCCATAGTCATGGACCAATTTCTATAATAATCCTTTACTATACACTATGCAAGGAAAAATGGCGAGGGAGCCAGAGTAGGCTAGGAAAGTTTTCAGTATGCAATGCAAGTCTGAGCTATATGAAGGAGAGAGGGAAGAAGAAAAGAATTGATAGCAAAAGTCCCAGACTATTGTTAAAGTCCTCAGAAAATTTTGACAAAGTCAATATAGAGTACCCTCAAGCCCAAATCAAGCCTACTTTAGTATTCTTGCCACATTCAGTCATTTTTTTTTCTGGGAGAAACCATACAAAACTCTAGATTTGGCACATTTTGGGGGATAAATTATAGAATGCAGCACTTAAGGCTATTGGTCAATTATGTCCCTTGCAATCAGAGATCTGAGAGTACATTTTCATAGCTGCAATGTATATATTAATATATATTTATATGTAATATTTCTATTTCTAAATATAAAATATTTAGAATACTATCAAAATGAAAGCACAATTTAATTTTTCCTACAGTATTATTATTATTATTATTATTATTATTATTATCCCAAACCAGTAAAATACAAATGCTTCCCCTAAATTACTTTCCAACTGAGGTACATGTTTCATATTTTTGAAAATCAACCCCAAATCAGTAACCCATAAAGAATTGTTAATTATGTGTGTCTGCTACCCAGAACCAGAGGTTCCAAATCTGTAGTCCTGAAATGAGGCACAGCTGTTTCCATTTTTATCATACATCCCAGGGGATTTCTCCTCTATCAGCTCAGTCCACATCTAGAAGCTCTGATTTTTTTAGAGGTCTATATTTATCTTTGTAGACAGGCTAGAATATTTTTTGAATAATAAATTACATAGGTCTATGGTTCTACAAATTAAACGACACTACCTTGTAGGATAAGAAATCTAAGTTAGTCTATTTAGCACTTCCTTGGGGGTGGAATTGTATCTCTCCTGTGCAACTTACGAATATCTCAGTTTCTGCAGCCAATGGACAATTTAACTATCCATATTGACAGCACAGAAATCATAAGTAGCCCTAAGTCAGTTATGCCAATACTGAGAATTAATTTACAGTGGCTTATTAGTGGGAACCAAGGAATTGTATGTATAGGATGTGTGTGTGTCTGTGATGTTAATGGCCTCATTGGCTGTTACAATTAGTAACATCTTAATGTAGGAGAGGCATAGTCCTTTAATGAGGTGAGAGAATGGAGCAAAGGAAAGGAGAACATGGCAAGAAGAAGGGGGAGGATAATTCTACATTCTCTGTATTCTGGCCGCAGCATCTCCATTTTACCTTTTACCAGACTTCCATCTCAAAAATTCAGAGATTTGTCTTTTTATTCTGACTTTTGGCATCCATCCAGGGACAGTGCCTGACACTTTACAAGATGCTGAAGCTAAAGAATTGACCAAGAGGTACTGATCCTTGTCAATTACTTAAGACATTTTGCACATTAACACAATTAAAATTAACTACTGAAATGTTTAACATTATTCCAAATGATGATCTTTAAATGTTGACAGGTTGACAGAACCAATTTTCAGCTGTGTTCTTCCTTTCCACTACTGCTGATGAAATTCCTCATGTTAAATTTTGGACTATTATATTTATAGTTTGCTGTACTATGAGCAAACAAATAATCATGTTATCATCTCTGGGTTCTATGTATATACATATGAAAGCGTGTGTGTGTATGTACGGATGTATGTATGTATGCATGTATAGATCCTCTCCCTAACTCCTACCTACCCACCTGCCTACTACCTACCTATCTGTAATTCTTCAGTGGAAATGAGTTTTAAAACCCTTACTTTCTCTTAGAAAACTTCTCCAGTTTCTAAACATTTAGTTCAAATATTTTTTAAATTTTAGGTTACATTTTTTTTTTTTGCTTAGTAATACACAAAAAGTTGTTCCAGTAAAAATTAAGGTTATAGAAACATTTCAACATGTTTCAAAGTTATTCTCATTAAAGCTAAATAAAGAATTGTTTTGATATCTATTGTTCAATTAGCCTTATCATCCTCAGTTGCATATGCGAAAAGCAAAATCTTCTTATGTTGTTAGTAAAACATTAAAAAGGAAAAACTATGTTAGCCCAATAAAAATGTGTTCTACCTTAAATCAGTACTGACTGTTAGCGAAAATATGTCTTCAAGTTAGTTTAGGTGTTGTACAGGTGAGAAATAAACAGTTCAATTTGTCTGAACTCCAAATTTTTGCCAAGCATATAGACGTATTCTTATTCATATATAGATAACAGCTGAGTCCTTGAAATAGTTTTAAATGTTCTGTGGTATTTACTGTTGTGGTTTTTTAATACGTTTAATGTTGCTAGTAAACAGACTTCCTTTTAGGCAAAGACAGACATAAATAAAATCCCTAGAACTGGGTATAACAGATGTAAGTCAGTGAAATAGACAATTACAGTTGTAATGCTTCTTACCCACTTAGATGTGTAGTGATCAGATGCTGCTCAGTAGCATTCATATTCCAGCCAAACACTGACCATCACACTATGACAGATTATGGGAGAGACTTTGTGAAAAGTAAAATGGTTTCTTTTGGTAATGAAATTATCAGAAATTATGATGATGGCTATCATCACCGTTACCGTTCACTGTGCTGGGTTTCAACCTTTTATTGTTCATGTTATTTCTTTCCTGCCTAAATTTTGGCACTAGCTCCAAGTTGTTTTCTCGATAGCTATAGTTTCACATGAAATGTTAAATAAATCACAGATTATATTAACGTAGTTAAATCAACTTAAGTGTCAGATTGCGTTCTATCGCAAAATTCTGGTAAAGAAATTTAGATTTAAATTTAAATTTACTTTTTAGCCTTCTAAAGACTAAACACTAAAAATAGCTAGAGTTTAGGTCAATGGCTGCTGAAAATGTCCATCTATAAACTTTAAAAGGTTATAGAGAAATAATATTAATAATAGAAACCAAGATTTAAATTGATAAACTTCATGAGGAAGAAATATACTGTTTCACAAATGGGTATTTACTTTCACAAATAAAGTTGATTCTCTCACTGATGATTTTCAGACTCTATGAATTCTTGAGCTTCTTATGAAAATATTCTATACCTCTAAACTCTTTAATAAATTCATAAGAGCTTTCCTAATAATTACTAGTGACTATATAGTAAGAGTTGGAAGACTATTAACCACCATTAAATAAGTAAATCTCAGCTGCTAATCACCCTAAATCAAGCCATACAGTATTGTCCATGTTTCAAGGCATTATTTTCTCCTATAAGAAGGGTTTCAACATAATATAGCACATTAACAAATCAAAAGGAAAAAGTCACATGATCATCTCAATTGATGCTGAAAAAGCATTTGATAAAATTTGGCATCCTTTCCTGATAAAATCACTTAAAAATGTAGGAACTGAAGGAAACTTCTTCACTATCATAAAGGGTATATATGAAAAACTCAGCATCATACATAATAGTGAGAGGTTAAAGTTATCTCCCTAAGATCAGGAGTGAGACAAGGATGCCCACTGTCACCACTATTATTCAACATTGTACTAGAACTCCTAGCTGGATCAATTAGACAGGGGAAACAAATAAATGGCATTCAAAAAGGAAAGAAAGAAGTGAAACTTTCCTTGTTTGCAGATGACATGATCCTATACTTGGAAAACCCTGAGAATCTATGATAAAGCTATTTGAACTAATAAACAAATTCAGCAAAATGGTGGGACACAAGATTAATGTGCAAAAATCAATAATGTTTCTATATAAAGGTAATGACCTATGAGAGGGGACAATTAAAGAAAGAATTCCACTCTAAATAATGATCAAAAGAATTAAGTATGTAGGAATAAGCTTAACTAGGGATGAAAGACTTGTACATAGAAAACTATAAAACATTGCTAAAAGAAATTAAAAATGGACTAAATAAATGGAAAGACATTCTATGCTTCTGGACAGGAAAAGTTGAATGTCACTGATGTCAGTTTTACCCAAATTGATCTACAGATTCAATGCAATACCACTCAAAATCCCAACAACCTACTTTGAATGTTTGAAAAAAATAATTATCAAATTTATTCGGCAAGGAAAGAGACACTCAATAGCTAAAGATATCCTAATAAAGAAGAGCAAAGTGGAAAGACTAATATCTCCTGACTTTGAAGCTTGCTATAAAGCCACAGTGGTCAAAACAGCATGGTACTTGCACAAAGATAGAGGTAATGACCAATGGAATTGAATCAAGAGTGTGGAAATAGAGCACCAAGCAAGAGAACAAGCAACTCAATTATAAATTGGGCAGAGGATATGATTAGACACTTTTCCAAAGAACAAATTCAAATGGTTAAAAAGCATTGAAGAAGGCGGGCCACAATGGCTCAGCAGGCAGGGTTCTCGCCTGCCATGCCAGAGGACCCGGGTTCGATTCCCGGTGCCTGCCCATGTTTAAAAAAAAAAAAAAAGCATATGAAGAGATGCTCATTTTCATTAGCTATAATGGAAATGCAAATCAAGATGACAATGAGATAAATCTTCACACTTATAAAAATGACTGCTGTTAAACAGAAAACTACAAATGTTGGAGAGGATGTGGAAAAATTGGAACACTTATTCACTGTTGGTGGCAATGTATAATGGTGCAGCTGTTGTGGAAAACAGTTTGGTGTTTTCTCAGAAAACTAAATATTGAGTTGCCCTATGACTTGGAACTATCAAAACTCTGTATATACCTAGAAGTACTGAAAACAGCAACAGAAACGGAAATTTGTACACCAATTTTCACAGCAACACTATTCACAATTGCCAAAAGATGAAAAAACTCCAAGTGCCCATCAACAGATGAGTAGTTAACAAAATGTGGTGCATTCATACTATGGAATATTATGTGGCAGTAAGATGAAATGAGGTCCCGAAGCATATGACAATGTGGATGTACCTTTAGGACATAATGCCGAATGAGATAAGTCAGACACAAAAAGACAGACATTTTATGATTTTGCTATTATGACTCTGTTAAAGGTAATCTCAGAAGTTACACTGTTGAATATAGCAGACTTACAGGTACAGATAAGCTAGAGATGGGGGAAAGGCTACCCAAAGAGGTTGAACTTAAATTAAGGGAATGGATAGAAGTGATGATAATATTGCCATATTAAAGATGAATATGGTTGAATGGTGATTAATGCCATGCATCCCAATGATGAAATCTACAATTTTAAATACGTTTTCACATGAACTATTTCAAAGATTTGATATTTGACAGAGAGTCAATAAGAGAAGTATGGGGGAAAATGAAATTGTGTGCTATGGCTTATCGTTAATAGGAAGACATCAACAGTACCACATCACGGCTGTGGGCAACTTACTGTGGTGGAGGGACAAGTGATAAGGGGTTAATTTTGATTTTATATTTGTTGAGGCTGTATTTGTCAAATCTGTGTCTCTATGGATCAATGAAAATTGTCTAATCAGTGGGTCAAACAAGAACTTGCTAGAGAAATTGGTAAATATCTGGAGATAAATAATGAGAATAAATTGTATCAGTACTTATGGGATGTAGTGAACGCAGTGCTGAGAGAGAAATACATCGCCTCAAATGTCTATATTAAAATTCAAAAAGGTGCTGAAGACACGGGTTCGATTCCCAGTGTCTGCCCGTGCAAAAAAAAATACAAAAAGGAAGAATGCTGAGTGGTGTGTTTCTTTGCAAGCTGCCAGTGTGATATACCAGAACTGGAATGGCTTTTAAAAAGGGGAATTTAAAGAATATATTTAAAAAGTAGAAAAAGATTATAAAGATCTGACAAATTGAATCTAAAGGATAAGATGGTAGAATCAAGAACTGCTTTTACAGCAATAACTTTGAACATTAATGGGCCAAACTCACCAGTTAAAAGATAAAAATTGGCAGAATGGATTAAGAAATATAACCCAGCTATATGCTGTTTACAGAGATGCATGTTAGAACCAAGGACACAAATAGGTTGAAAGTGAAAGGATGGAAAAAGACATTCTATGCAAGCTGTAACCAATACAAGAATAATTTTTTCCCATCATTCTAAATAGGAACCCTAAGCCTAAGTTCCCATTCCCTGTCCCCACCACGTCCCCCAGTAACCTTTATTCTAGATTCTGAAACTCTGAGTTTACATATTCTAAATATTTCATATCAGTGACATTATACAATATTTGTCCTTTTGTGCCTGGCTTATTTCATTCAACAGGATGTTTTGATAACGGGTGATGATGATGGTGGAACACTGTGAATGTAATCACAGCACTGGGATACATATCTGAATGTCATTAAAAGGGAGAATGTTAGGTTGTATATATAGTAACAGAATAATTAAAAAAAAAATCCACAGAACTGCCCTAAGTTTAACGATGGGCACAGTTAATAGTACAATTGTAAAAATGTGCTGTCATCATTTGTGACAAATGTTTCACACTAACCCTAGACATTGATGATAAGGTGGTATATGTAAATCCAATAATTAAGCGTGATTATTCGGTAACCCCAAAATTTCTCTATTTCAAATAATTAACGATAGGTATGCTCATTGTAAACAGCTCAAATAAAGTATTTAAAGTAAAAAAAATACAAAAATGAGCAAAAATCAAGGACTTAACTGCTCAACTGGACAAATTAGAGAAAGAATAGCAAATTAACAGCAAAAAAAAAAGAGAAATAAAAAAGATTAAAGCAGAAATAAAGGAACTGCAGACCAAAAAAAAAAAGCAATATTAATCAACAAAACCAAAATCTGCTTCTTTGAGTAAAGGAATAAAATTGATTCTATTGATTCTATCCAGGATCCCTGGGTAAAACGACAAAGAAAAAAAGAGAGAGGATGCAAATAAACAAAATCAGAAATGACAGGGACAGCATTACCATGGCTCCTGAAGAAATTTAAAACAATCATAACAGAATACTATGAACAACTATATGCCAACGAATTGGACAACTTAGATGAAATGGACAAATTCCTAGAAAGTCACAAACTGCCTACAGTGACTCAAGAAGAAATGGTAGGTCTCAGCAAAGCAACTACGAGTAAAGATACTCAGTCATCAGAAATCTTCCCACAAAGAAAAGCCCAGGACCAGTCAGCTTTACAGGGGAACTTTAGCAAACATTCCAAAAAGAGCTAACAACAATCCTGCTCAAACTTTTGCAAAAAATTGAGGAAAAAATAATGCTACCTAGCTCATTTTATGAAGCTAATATCACTCTAATACGAAAACAGGATAAAGATGCTACAAGAATGGAAGATTACAGACCAATTTCCCTAATGAACATAGATGCAAAAATTCTAAAAAAAAATACTAGCAAATCTAATCCAATGACACATTAAAAGAATTATCCATCATGACTAAGTGTGGTTTATCATAGAAGTGCATCGGTGGTTCAACACTAGAAAATCAATCAACATAATGCAGCACATTAACAAATCAAAAGGGAAAAATCACATGATCATATCGATCGATGCTGAAAAAGCTTTTTAAAAAATTCAGCATCCCTTTCTGATAAAACCACTTCAAAGTGTAGGAATTGAAGGAAACTGCCTCAATATGATAAAGGGCAGCTATGAAAAACCTACAGCTATTATCATACTCATTAGTGAAAGATGGAAAGCTTTCACTTGATGATCTGGAAAAGGACAAAGATACCCACTATTACCACTGTTGTTCAACATTATAATTCGAGTTGTAGCTAGAACATTTAGGCAAGAAGAAGGAGTATGCGTGAGGAACACCAAAAGACTTTGCTCAACTTTATCAAGTTAATAGAGAAATGCAAAATAAAGCAATGAGATACCACTTTATAGCCATTAGGTTAGAGTACAGAGTCAAACTGCCTAGTGTGGGTATTTGGTATTCTTGACTACTATTCTACCACTCTCCAGATAGGCAATTTACATTTAGGGTACTTGCTGATATGCTGATGTTTAAGTCTGCTATTTTATTTTGTGTTCTCTATTTGTTTCACTAGTTTTCATACCTGTTTCTCCCTGCATGATAATTCTACTTTCTTTTTCAGGATTCCCTATTGATTATTTATAGTATTTTCAGGGCATCTTTTTGTATGGTTGTTATAATTATTATTCAAGGCATTTCAATACACATATATGACAGTTATCAATATTTTTACCACTTAGAGTGAAGTGTAGAGACCTCACCTCCATTTAGTTACCTTTACCTTTCCCACTATTAATATCACTATCTGAAATTTAGATGTTATTTTAATTTTTGTTTCAATCATCAAATATGTTTTATGAAATTCATGAAGAGTGTTTATTATATGTAACTGTATTTCTACTCTTTCTACTCAGTCTTCCAATTTTTTTCTTTTATAATTTCCATTCAGTTTAGAGAAATCTTTTAGCTATCTTTAAAGATAAACCTGCTAAGAAAAGAAAAAAAAACCAGATAAACCTGCTAGTTACATATTCTGTTAGTTGATCTTCAACTGAGCATTTTTTATTTTCCATTAATTCATGAAGTTGAACTTATATTTTATTTTCTCTTCTTTGCTGAGTTGTTAGGTAACATGGCAACTGATTTTAATGTAGACATTTCCTCCAACTACTATAATTTAAAATAAGTGGTACAAATTGTATTTAGTTTAATAGTTTTAGCTATGAATTTGAATTGTATATTTCAGTCTTGATGTTTTGAAACAATTATACATTGTTTCATCAGACAAGAGATTATACTTGGCAGGGATGATAGAGCATACTCAAGCTATTTATAACATTCACCATTCCAAACTATAAACATTGTTGTTATACTCATATTCACATACTACAAATATTCTGTGTTTCTAACCTGAAATCTCTTTGGATGTATAATGTTTTCGTAGAAGGATCAATAGTTGGAATATCAGAACTAGAGAGAATTTTACCATTTTTATTTATGTATTGGGTAAGAGCTTTATTGTTATGATAAATTAATTGATGTTCATTTTATAAAATAAAAAAGTATAAAGAATAAAATAAATATCACTATGATACCATCTCCTAAACATAGCACTGTTAATATTGTTGCACGTTTTTATGATTTTCCCTTCATTGGATCATATTATATCTGTGTATGTGTGTGTGTGTGTGTGTGTGTGTGTGTTTCATCTTTGTTGCAAAGGCATCTTTGGATTTCAATAGGATAGATCATCATTGTTGTTTTAAGTATAACATAGTAATCCATTATGGATGAATCAATAATTTATTTTCTGATAGAAATACAAATTATTTCTAAAATTCCATGATTATAAGCATTGGATCAGCAAACATTGTAATACATGAATTTTGGTACACTTGTTTCCTGTTACTTGAGTTAAAACTCCAAGAAATAGATTTATTGATAAGTGAATATTTCTAAGTTCATTAACATATATCATTCAATGGCCTCCATCCAAAAAAGGTAACGATTCTTAATTTCATCAGAACAACATGAAAATTTACACTTCATGCCATTACTATTACCTTTTACTATGAATTACAATATTGTATATGTCATAATTTTAAATTTGCTAATTAGATAACTGAAATATTATATTTTTTATATTTTACACTGTGAAGGTCTTTTTAATATCCATATGTACACAGATATTTTCAGACTGTTACTTTAATAATTCAGCTTATATTTTCTATAAGTATTTCTGCTTAATTTTAATAGTTTATTAAAGAGAAGTTTATTTTTGAGTGTAGACATTTAATTTTTCCAATATTTAGATGCACCAGTGTTATTTAATAATCTATTTCAACTTCAGTTTAGATGAAATGGCATATTATAACTCTCCACTAATACATCAGGCTACACTTCTTAAATATCTCTTCAGTTGCATTGATTTTTCTGTCTATTTCTCTACCACTTTAACTTAGGAAAGGTGAACATTTCAACAGTTCCAGATAACTGGTTCAACTTTTCCTCCCATTTTTCTATATGTATTTAATATTAGAATATCTAAAAATCTGCACAATATAGTTGGCATAATGTTTTACTTATTCAAATCAAAGAGGGTTCTATTTAGATATGAAAATAAATGCAGGACTCTCAAATAATTTTTCTTCTAAAATTAACATGATTTCAAATTTCACAAAGGCTCAGAGAATTTTATTAGCTTGGGCAAGTTATTCAATTTAATTTAAAAGTTCTAGACTGGAAATTGATATTTGCAGTGATATTAGGGATTAGAATCAGAAATAGTGAGCGTAAATTAACGAATTCGAACTGAGTAAGACTATTTTCAAACTATTATGGTATCATAAGCACATGAAATTGCATAAATTTTGTGTGATATTAAATCTAAGAGATAGACTTAATGCACAAGAAAGTTGTTCTCACTTTAATTAGACACTGAGTGGAATACGGGGAAGGAAAACATGAAATGGATTAGAAGTACCTAAATGCACTGCATTTCTTGCTTGTCTAGTAATGTATTATTACAGCCATAGAAAACAGAATATCTGGCATCAGGGCAAGAAAATACCCCATGGGTACAAGAGTTTTGATGTGACATTAGACTAGAATCACTAGGTCCTAACTGTAAAGGATTAGGTTATGCAGGAGGCAGGAGGTTTCTTTTCTGTCAGTTTTTCATCTCCATAAAATACAAGAACCTCAAATATACAGGAATTCCATGAGTACAGACCCCACAGGGAAATGTACCCTGGAGTGTTAGTGGAAAGCGTGAGCTAATTAATTCACAGATTAGCATGTCTGTGCTGTTTTATAAATAAATGGAATGTCTATGAAGAATTTTTACTAGTCCTTTTTCTTGACTTGTCAATACTAAAGAAATGATGCATATCTAAAATTCTAAGAAATAGACAAATATGTCTGTATATATGTTTTTGAAAGTTGAGTAAATCTGTGGGACACTGGAGCTACCGGATATGGACTCAAGAAGACTGAATATTAAATATTCCCAAATTTTTCCAATTAGTTGTTGAACCATTGCTAATTTGAAATCAAACATTGTAGAAGAATTTATACCACAGAAATCAGCAAGCATTAGGAATGAGCCTGCCTCCTTCTCACCCCAGAGAAAAGGTTTATCAGAACACAATTAATTATAGGTACTGATCCACAATCCTATTTCTTTTAAGTCATCTTATTTTTAAGCTCAGTTTAATTCACCACTTAAGAGAGCAGTTTGATTTTCCTGTTTCTTTGAAGAACACATTGTTTAGAATTAATGCTATGTTCTAGTCCAATGGCTTCCAAATGTTTATCTGTTAATCTGAGCCAGTCTGTGAATAAGATAATGAGGTAATGAGGCAGAAACGAAAGAAACTGTGAAAATAGCTTGTCACTTCCATGGAGAGGAAAACCGAAAAGGAAGTTGGACATTCTCCACAAATTATGGTTAATGGACATTTATATATATAGCTTCAATGTTTTTCTTGTTTATTCTGAGCCATACCCA
Organism: Myrmecophaga tridactyla; assembly: GCA_004026745.1. Lineage (NCBI taxonomy): Eukaryota > Metazoa > Chordata > Mammalia > Pilosa > Myrmecophagidae > Myrmecophaga > Myrmecophaga tridactyla. The sequence continues at coordinate 67,950 of PVIY010004615.1, read as the reverse complement.
CCTATAATTAGGAGTAAGATCTTCCCCATTATGATCACTATCATAACATTTTTTGTAGTCTCTTTGAAGGTAGACTCAGTTTGCATTAAACAACCTCAGAATAAGTAAATATGAATTTATATTAAAGCACTACAAGGTCTTGGAGATATTGGAAATAGTGAAGTAAATTGATTGTTAACATTGAAGAACGAGGGCATCTTTAATGGTTTGTGCAATCATTAAGGTTAACTGTTCTCAACTTTAGCATGCACTAAAATAACCAGGTGGCCTTGTTAAGAGGCAGAGTTCCTGACTCAGCAGGTCATGGATGAGCCTGAGAATTTGTATTTCTAACAAGTCCTTGGATGATGCTGGTGCTAAGGGTCCGGGAACCATTTGAAAATCAACCACCATCCTAATGAGAGACACTGCTCTGATTTATGTTATATTCTTACATAGCCTACTTAATTTAAAACTACTTGTTGAATTGGGCTTCTCATCATAGTCATAGTAGTAAAAAGCTATTGTAGTCTACTAGTTTGAAAAGTAAGCATAAAAAAATAAGTGATGCGATATACTCAGTTTTTGTTCCACAAATTACCAACTGCATGTCTTGACATCCTTGGAATTATACCAGAGGATGTATGTACTTTTAGTTTGCATAGGTCATAAATAAATGTATATAGATATTTTAATATGATAGATAGGACACAGTGTATTTGCCTTTTGTGTTTAAGATGATTGATCCACAGCATATTTTAAATCCAAAGAATAGTACTAAATATATAAGCTAAAAAGGAGTCTTTCATCTGTACTTGGAACATTTCTGTTTTTACAGCATGCTTTTAAAATAAACCTTCAAGAAAAGATCTACTAGCATCATTTTATGATACAGAAAGCTGATATTAGCATTACAGAAAGTATTACTAAGGAATGACATCGAAGATCAGAGCAGACAAAAAGTGAAAAGAGATCAAGAAAAATAAGTTTAATATTTTAAGAAAGTTTACACATTTATCTCTTGCCATTTAATTCTTTATTTTGAAAACAAATCTAAGTTTATGTTTACAAAGAGTTGCAGGAATAATACACAATTTCCTCATACATTTCACTAGTTTCCCTAATGATAATATCTTACATAACTGGAAAAATTATTAGTATTAAAAACTTTACATTGGTACAATACTAAGCCACATACTTCATTTGAATTTTGAGATTTTTAAAAATTGCATCATTTATTGCATATATACTTAATCTTCTCCAAATTGTGACAGTTCTTCTGCACTTTTTGTCTTTCATTACTTGGGTAATTTAAAAGGCTATTTGTAACTCATTTTAATGCAATTTTATTGAGATATATTCGCATACCATATAATCCATCCAAAGTGTACAAAAATGGCTCACAGTATCATCATATAATTATGCATTCATCACCACAATTGATTTTAGAACTTTCATTACTCAAAATAAAATAACATAAAATTAAATTAAATTAAAATTTAAAGGAACACCCCAAACTTCCCATACCCCATTCCCCTTGTTATTCATTTATCTTCCTTTATTTTATTACTCATCTGCCTATACACTGGATAAAATAATGTCAGTCAGAATATTTACACAGTCACAAGGTCACACAATAAAAGCTATATAGTCATGCAGTCATCATCAAGAAACAAGTTTACTGGGGTACAATTCCACAGTTTCAGGTATTTCCGTCTGGATAATTAAATACACTAGAGACTAAAAAGGAATAATTCATATAACGCATAAGAATAATCTCCAGAATAACCTGTTAACTCTATTTGCCACAGAAACTTTACTGTATTCCATTTCTTTTCCCCATTTTGGTCAAGATGGCATACTCAATTCCAAGATGCCAGGGCCAGGCTCATCCCTGGGAGTCATATCCCTCATTGCTAGGGAGACTTACACCTCTGGGAATCATGTACCATGTAGGAAGGAGGGTAGTGAGATTTTTTGAAGAGTTGGCTGAGACAGGCCACATCTGAGCAACAAAAGAGGTTCTCTGGGAGCGATCTTTAGGCATAATTATAAGTAGGTTTAGTTACTCTTTTGCTGGATAAATTTCACAAGGGCAAGCCCCAAGATTGAGGGCTTAACATATCAAATTAGGAGAACCTAAATCTTGCAAGATTATCAGGAATCCCCATGGTGGGGAAGTTTAATATATCCACATTTTTCCCCAGTCCCTCAAGGGGACTTTGCAAATACATTTTTATTCTCTTCCCAAATACTCTGGAATATATTGGAGCATTACATTAATCTGGACAGAATAACAACATCTCATTCCCTATTCTAGGTTCCATATAATTATGCTGTTTAGATAAATTGACCATACACATTAGATTAGATAGTGTGCTACCAAAAATATAAATTTTGCACCAAATAAACATCTCTTCCTTTGGTTTCAGACAGAAGTTGAAGTTTTAAAATACAGTCAGTATAATCCTTTACCCTGCTTTTTGATTTCCCTTCTTCTTAACAAAGTCTGCTTCAATCATATCTCAAAGTCTGATTTCTTTTTCAGATTCTTACAGGTGCTGTATGGAGTAATGCTGATTTTCAGAACTGTGGAATTCTAACTCTGAGTCTCAAGTGTTACACAGATATTCAAAGTTCTAGAGAACTACTAAGTTTTACACAAAATGCTCATAATCTCAGAATTTAGAGATAGCAGTTAAAACTTAAGAATAGATGTGACTGCTGTATAAGAGCGTACAATCTAGGAACCTTTACAATAAGCCTCAGTGAACATTCTGTACACCTTAAACATTGATTGTCCAATTTTTGCCCACATTTCATCCCCTGATAACTTATGCTCTCTAATGCAATTCTCAGCATTTGCTCATTATAGTTCATTTATATTAGTGAGGCTGAACAATATCTGTCCCTTTGTTTCTGGTTTATTTTACTCAATAGAATATCCTCAAGATTTATTCACCTATTTGCATGGCTCACAAATTCATTCCTTCTTGAAGCCACTCAATATTCCTTTGTATGTATACACCACATTTAGCACTTCTGTTCTTCAGTCAATGATCCCTTAGGCCACCTCATCCATTGCTAATCATGAATAATGCTGCCATAAACACCAGTGCACAAATGTCTATTCATGTCCCAGCTCTCAGTACTTCCAAGTCTATACCTAAGAATGAGGTTACAGGATTATATGGCAACGCTACATTTAGCCTCCTGTGAAGTTTTACCACAGTGCCCTTCAGAGGGCTTCACTGTTCTACCTTCCTACCAACAGTGAATAGGTTTATCTCTCTCTCCACATCTTTTCCAGTACTTGTATCTTTTTGTTTATTTTTTAAACTGTTTTATTCACACACCGTGCAATGGGTCCGAAATGAACAATAAATGGCTTCCAGTTTAAATCATATAGCTATGCATTCACCACCACGATCTATATAAGAACATTTCCATTTAGTTCTGCACTGTGATCTCAGTCCTTCCACCCATTCAAGACTGTGGGATGCTCATCATAGAAGTCCCCCAAACCTGTAGCTCTAATATTTTCTCATGATTAGATGCTATTGATTACTGGGAAGAATAAATCAGAGGTGATGTGCCGTTCTCAGAATATTACATCAGGGGGCATGTTACGCTGATATGCCTTATTTCTGGTGCTATTAACATCCATCACTTGATTAAGACAGTGACTGCCAGATTTCATCATCTTTATAAGGTACTATTTCCCCTTTGTGGTTTTTCAATAATTGGAAGAGATACTATGAAACCATGCAAATATCCAGTTTCTCACTGAACTTTTGTCCAAAATTGTCTCTGGATCTTGCCAGTAGACAATTCTGTGGTCTTCTAATAATGATTTTGTATTGCCATCATTCCTTTTACATTTATCAATGATTCTGTATGGAAAGGTTTCTCTCACATATATTTATTTATTTAATCACTAATTTATGGAGCCATGGATAGTTACTTCACTCTTTGGGTAATAATCCAACAGTATCATTTGTTGCTTTAATTATTTGAGATTTGGCAGCAGGCGGCTCCTTCAGGTTGGTTTTTATGTTCTTTCTGCATACTACTTTTTTTTAACAATCACTTCCTTATTGATTACACCACAAAAAACTAGGCACATCTCTTAGTTTCCCTGTTCCAGGTCTAGAATCAACCACCTCTACAAGGATACTTGATTCCTGCTATCAAATATTGGTATTTAGAAGCTAAAATCTGTATCATTGATATTTCATTGCTTCTAGGTTAGGAAATATATATTTGTATACTAATTTGTGTATGCAGAGAAATTTATGCTAATTTATGCACCTATCTTTATGTATATACATAAATGTGTTATTCACAAATGTGTGGCTTTTGTCCAGAACCACGAGATTCATTCTGGACTTCCCTCTTTGCTTATTGGTAACTTCTTTCCCCAATCATGAAAAGCCTGGTTCTCATTATTTCTTATATATTTACTTATTTGTCCAATGAAAAAGTATGTATATACATATATATAAATACAGGTATGTATGTGTATATGGAAAGAAAGAGAGTGAGATAGGCCACACCCCTGTAAGAAACATATTTACCAATTTCCAAACAACACACGGGAAATAGAAGACACCTGTGCTGGTTTGAGACTGTTGTGTACCCCAGAAAAGCCATGTTCTTTCAATATTAATTCACACTTTCAGGAGTAGACCTACAATTTTGATGTGATCTTTTTTATTAAGTTGTTTCCACGGAGATGTGACCCACCCAGTCGTGGGTGGGATCTTTTGCTTAGGTGGTTTCCATGGAGAAATGTCTCCACCCATTCAAGGTGGGTCTTAATCTGCTTACTGGAGTCCCTTAAGAGGGAACTATTTTGCAAAAAGCTCAGAGGTGTCACAGACAGACATGTTTGGAGATGCAGAAAGAAAATGCCCCTTGGGAAGCTGTTTGAAACTAGAAGCCAAAGGACCAGCAAATCCCAACCATGTGGCTTCCCAGCTGGCAGTAACTTTCTAGCTGGAAGAGGTGTTCCAGACAACACTGGACATCCTTGAATCAAGGTATGTTTCTCTGGATGCCTCAGTTTGGACATTTTATGGCCTTATAACTGTAAACACGTAATTTAATAACCCCCCTTTATAAAGTCAGCTAATTTCTTGTATATTGCATTATGACAGCATGAACAAACAGAAACAGATTTTGGTACCAGAGAGGTGGGGTACTGTAGATTGCACATACCAAGCATATTGGAACAGTTTTTCTTCTTTTTTTCTTTTCTAGAATAGATTTTTAAATGGAAAAGGGTAAAATTCTGGAAGAGTTATAAAGAACTTGATAAAGAAGGCCTGAATGGTTTTGAACAGACTGTAGTTAGAAATATGGACTCTAAAGATACCTCCTGCAAGACTTTAAACAGAAATTAGGAATGTGCCTTGCAAACTTGAAAGAAAGCAATCCTTGCTTTAAAGCCCAGAGAATTTGGCAAAATCAAATGTTGATGTTGGATGGAAAGCAGAATTTGAAAGTGATGAACTTGGGTATTTAGCAGAAGAGATTTCCAAACTAAATGTGGAAAATGCAGTCTGGTTTCTTTTTGCAGCTTATAGTAAAATGTGACAGGAAAGAGAAGCTGAACTCTTTGGTACAAAGAACCCAAGATAATTCTGGACTTACAGAAAGTGTAACCCCAGAGAATAGTGCCCCATGTGAGGACTTAATCAAGCATGGAAAGAGTCATCCATTTTGGAAAAAGTTAGGATTGGAAATGGAGTTATCCAGAAAGGAATTATGAAAGGTCTTAATATCTGATGGAAATGATCCATGTATACTGCATGGAAAACTGACAAGTTTCTTGTGAAGCCTGTATAAATGGAACCACTGCTAGTTTGGACTAAAAGGAACATAAAAAGGACTGATTCAAGGAAAAAATACTTCAAATATCATGGAAGCTAAGGTCTGAAACCAAGAAATCTCAGACCAGGAGAGTGGACCCACCCATGCAGTTGGAGAGGGTGAGTTTACCCTGAAGGCAGAGAGTGGCCCCTCAATGTTTAGGAAGGGTTTTGATGCCCCAGGCCTCAGAAAAGGTGGAACATGTTCCCAAAGGATTGGCCAGAGCCTTGCTGCCACCCTGCTGTTCTGAAGGGGTTGAGCAAGTGTCCTGGAGATGGGCAGAGATGCTGGATGCTGTCCTGATGCTTGGAGAGGGTGGAACTGAAAAACATCTGATCTCCCCCAAATTTCCCAGAGTTGGAACCCTCACATCACAGTTGGAGAGAGCAGGGTCACTGCATAAGTCTTTGGAAATGGTGGGACTGACACCTTCTAAAGCTTCAAGGACAAATGACTCTCAGACCTTCAAATCTAATGGCGTTTTCCTTGCAGGTTTTCAAGACTGTTTAGGTCTGGTGATGTCTTTTTTCCTTCCAATCTCCCCCTATGGATATGACTGTTCCTCCTTTGTATATTGGCAGCAGATAACTTGTTCTGAGTTTTTGCATAACAATGGCGTAAGGAGAATTTGCCTTAGAACAGACTATGACTGTAACAGATTTCAATGGGATTTGGTGCTGTTGGTTTTGTTTTTTGTGTTTTTTTTTTCAGATGTAGGAAAGCACCTATTTCTATATAAGTAAACAATTCTCAGTTTATAAAGGAACTTCTGCAAACAGTTACAAAGTGATTATGTACCAAAAACTTATAACATACAGCATCCTTTAGAATGAAACATTCTAAGCATTATCTTTAAGGTTATAAACAAGCCTAGGGCAGCCATTATCCCCACTTCTATTCAAGATTGTGTGGAAGATCCTGCACAGTATGATAAAGCAAGGGAAAGAGAAAAGAGATAGAAGAAATGGAAATGAAATAACAAAACTGTCCCAATTTACAGATGATGTGCTTGTCTTTAAAGAAAAATTGAATCACAGATAATATATTTTCCCAATGCACAGTTTCCCTGGTAAAAGTTCACTGGTCTCCTTGGGGAAGGCTTGGAGGAAGATTAACAGTATAAATTTGTGGCAGTGTAACAGGGTCTCCCCCAAAGGGACCTGGCCTCCCCTTCATTCAAGAGGGGCTCTGGGTCTGTAAACTGTCTCAAGTTTGGAAATTGATTAAGGGGCTGTGACTCTGTGTTTTTGTAATTCAGATTAGACTTCTGTTCACTTGACCTAGAACTCTTTTGTTTATACAGTTCAAACAATAATTTAGTAGACTGCCCTTCTATTGTATTTCTAGGTACCCCATGATTTACTAGTCAATGCCACAAATTTCTGTGAGTCATATAATTTTGATGCCTGCTTTGAGTTTGCTGTCTATTATAATAGCCATGTCTACCCTGTCTTTGGCGATAAAGTGCTGCCACCTGGCTTCTGCCACTTCGGGATCTGGTCATCCCCATTATGTTTAAGGATTCCAGCTCAGTGACAGCAGTTCCTACAGTAATATCTGACCTACAGAGAAGTGCCACTACAGAGCTCTTCAGGGATGATGATGCTAGTCTCACAAATTTACTTCTCACTGTTCTGGTAAAAGGTACATTTACTGGACATTCCTGGGGTGTAAGAGCTGGCTTTGCATGATAATTCCACTCTAACATTCCAATCTCTCTAAACCTTTGGATCCCCTCATCTACATTATACCAGGGCAGTTCTGGCATTTCAACCTCAGGTAATTTCAGCCACCTTTTGATCCATGTTTCAAGGAACCATCCAAACAAACTATTAACACCTTTTCTAATGCCTCGAGCTATAACGTTGAATGCAGAATCTCTGCCTAGTGGGCCCATATCAATAAATTTAGCCTGATCCAGCCTTATATTCCTCCCACCATTATCCCACACCCTTAAAATCCATTGCCACACATATCCCCCGATTTCTGTCTATATAAATTGGAAAACTCACACAGTTCTTTTGGAGTATAATGTACTTCCTCATGTGTGATACTTTGTACCTCACCTTTAGGAGACTGTTGGGACTTTAGTCTAGTTATAGGTTTGGAAGAAATGAGGGGTGGTGGGGATGGGTCATGAAAAGAATTAGCAATATATTCCAAGCCATTTGCTTCAGGGCATTCATTTGCAGTTTCATCTGGTGAAACAGGATTACTCACTCTAGGGCTAATTCCTTCAGGAGGAGGTTGGGTGGCCAACTCCTCAAGGCAGGCTATAGGTGGGGTGGCTATGTCCTCAGGGCAGACTATTACAGGGACTATTACAGGGTTATCTAGAGAATACTCAGCATGACCTAGGGTTTCAGCCACACCCCCTACATCATTATCAATCCATATGTCACTATCCCATTTTTCAGGGTCCCACTCCTTTCCAATCAATGCCCTCACTTTAATGGCAGACACCACGCAACATTGAGATTTCAGTTTATGTTGTAAAGTTGCTACTCTAACAATAAGATTCTGAGTCTGATTTTCAGAGATCTCAAGTCTACAGCTACAGGAAATAAGATTTTCCTTCAGGATACTCATAGAAACGTCTACATCTGTCAGACAGTGCTTAAGCTTCCCATTTGAAGCCTTAAGCCCATCCCTTTCACTCCTTAATGTAGCTAGTGTATCTAACAACAACCAACCAACATTTCTATACCTCTTACTTCTACAAAACTCTATAAAGGTGTCAAAAACACTATCCCCCAGAGCTTGGCTTCATACAAGTGAAGCATTAGGAGAATCAAATGGTGATATTTTGACTATCTCTTTTGCCAACTCGCTGCATGGATTGGGAGTGTCATTCTGTTTATGGGAATCAGAGCCCTTAGTGTTTGAGTCCAGTCAGAGTAGAAAACCATTCATAAAAACCCATTTTTAAGATTCTGTTTCTTAAGAACCACTCCTGGTACCAAGATATATTAGTTAGGGTTCTCTAGAGAAACAGAATCAACAGGAAACACTCACAAATATAAAATTTATAAAAGTGTCTCACATGACCATGGGAACACAGAGTCCAAAATCCGCAGGGCAGGCTGTGAAGCCGATGACTCTGATGGAAGGTGTGGAGGAACTCCACAGGAGAGGCTTACCAGCCGAAGCAGGAATAGAGCCTGTCTCTTCTGAATCCTCCTTAAAATGCTTCCTGTGATCAGATTAAGCATCACTCATTATAGAAGCACTCCCCTTTGGCTGATCACAAATGGAATCACCTGTGGATGCAGCTGCCATGATCATGATCTAATTCTATGAAATGTCCTCATTGCAACAGACAGGCCAGCACTTGCCCAACCAGACAAACAGGTACCACAACTTGGCCAAGTTGACATATGAACCTGACCATGAAAGGCTGTAAACAGCCTCTAATTGGGCATCTTTTCTAATATTAAGACTCTACTGAGGAGTTCTGAATTAATCCTATTAGACTTTGGGCTGTTTTGTTTTATTTTGATTTAGGAAGGGAGATTTTTATGCTATTGTTGTTCAGCCCATCATATGCTTCAAAGTCCTTTAGCAGCATCTTGTATTTCTAGTGGAAGTTGGTTTTGCCAGAGTATTTTTTTCTTCCCCAATGTTTGATGCCCTCTCAGCTTTAGTCTTCTTTTTGCACTCTGCCTGAGAAAAATGTCTGTCTTTTGCAATAACCTATTTCACAATGCTTCTTACTTTTACTACTCACTGGAGGATGGACAGTTGGTAAAGTGGAGGTAGGAAGTATTCTCTGTTTCTATTAACCCTCAGAATTTTGCAGGCACTGTAGATATATCTAAGAAATATGGCCAGTATTCTAGATCCTCTCAGTGCTATAGGCTGAGCCCAGGATACATTGCTACCTTTCTTAAGGGTTAAATTTGAGGTGCTTGTTTATCTGTTTCCTTCCCCTAACTGCAATGGAATTTCACTGATGTGCTAAATATGGCAGTGTTCTAAGGCTATGGTTCTATAAGAGAGATAGAAGCTTGGAGGATAATACTGTCCTGCCCTCAATGGCTGCATCTCCTGGCTCCCAGTTCTAAGGTCATTCCCAAGTTTTAATGTGATTAGCAAGTGAGATTGATGGAAAACAAGCTTGAAAAAGGGTGCAGATTCCTTCTACATCTGCATGGTCCAGGGGCTTCACCTCTTTCACCAGTACACATTGGGTTTCTACCAGTTTGCTAGTCCTGCTAGCTGGACTCTTCATATTGGCTTCCAGCTGCATTTTGTCCTACTGAGTCAGTGCTCACATCTTATCTCTCCCAGTAGGCACCTGCCTCTCTTTAAATTTTGAGCCATGTGAATTTTTTATTTAATCATCCTAGCAGTTTAAGAAAGCTTGCTGTTTATCTTGCTTTTTCAGTTGTAAGTGTAGGAATGACCATTATTGCACCTCTATATCTCCCAAAGAAGAAACAAGAAATCCAGAATGTTATAAATTTTGAACAAAGTAATAATGGACTTTAGAGTGCACCTGACCAAAGTCATAAAGTGGGTCCATTTGAACAAAAAAATCTGACATTTTCAAGTTATATTCATTTTCTGTTCTGTACCACCTTGGACTTATCTATATCTTGCCTTGTTTAATTTTCTTATGAATAAATTGTTTTTTATAAAATAATGCAAATGTTTAAAATGAAAAGCTATAGTGTATATTGGTTTTGTAGATCAACAAATGACATCTAATATCAGATTACATGGTTCTGTCTTCTGTTATTTAATTAGATTTCCAACTGCTTCAATATATTCCCATACACTTTTTAAAAAATAAATTTCATTTGTAGCATAGTTTTTATAGTTACAGAGAAATTGTGAATATAGTACTGAGAGTTTTCATATACCTCCTAATTATACCTACTAGTTAATACCCTGTTATTAATATCTGACATTACCATGGCATATTAATTACAACTATTGAACCAATATTGACACATTATTATTAAGTAAAGCCCACAATTTATTCTAAATTCCTTAGTTTTTTCATAATGCCTGTTTTCTCTTTCATTAAAGATATCACATTACATTTGGTGTTCACATCTCCTTAAGCAATTCATAGTCATGATTGTTTCTAAGACTTCTTTCCTTTTTATGATACCAGCAGTTTTGTGAATAACAGTCAGGTTCTGGTCTGATGTTTCTCTCACGATTAGACTGAGGTTGTGGATTTGGGGGAGGAATCCATAGAGGTACAGTGCCATTTCACCCGAAATCAGGAATCATGCTATCAGTATGACTTATCTATTACTGTTGATGTTATCTTGATCATCTAGTGGAGGCAAGTAACTTAGTGAGTCACCATATTTTTCCTTCCTTTCCATACTGTACTATTACATATTTACTATGTGCAAACTACACTTGATGTCTGAAGATATATGATCCACATCCTTGAGGGCAAAGTATCTTCATAAATTATTTGGAGTTCTTCTGCAGGAAAGACTTGTTTATACGTCCCTTTTATTTATTTAATCAGAAATTTATTGGTATCAATAGAGAATCATGGATAGCTATTTCATATTTATAATCCAGTATGACTTTATTTAATTGGTGAAATTACTCCAGCTTTAGCATTGGGAGCTCTTTCATTTGGCTCTTCTGTCTCTTTGACATACCCCCCATCTTTGTGTGTGTGTTTGACTGTATGTTTATCATTTCTTTACTTTCTGGCACTACAAGATGCTCCAGGGCCATCTTGTATATTTCCTGTCTCAGTCATGGAATGAATTGGCTCTGTCTCAAAGGATTTCTGACTCATTTAAATGGAAAATGAAATTAGAAACAAAGATCTGGGCATTGTTATAAACAGTAATTTTCAATTTTTTTTTCCAAATCCCAATTTTCCATTGCTAGTGTACAGGATAACATCTGATTTTCTATAGTGTTAACCTGTATCCTGAGACCCTTGATAATTTCTTCATTCTTCCAGGAATTTTTGTTGCTGCAGTTAACTCTTTGGAATTTTCTACACGGAAAATCATGTCACTATGAATAAAAGCATTTATTAATTTATTTCTAATCTCTATAGCTTTTATTTCATTTTTGTATACTATTCCAGTGTGATATTGAGTAGAGATGACATAATTGTCTTGTTTCTAAATGGTGTAAAGCACCCAATTCTCATTATTAAGTATGGGGTTAGTTGAAGTTTTTTTTTTTTTTAAAATAGATGTCTTTTATTATTTTAAGGAAATTCCCTCATATTACCAATTTCCTGAAAATTTTTAATCATGAAATCATATTGGATTTTGTCAAATGCTTTCTCTGCATCATCTGATATGACTGCCCTAAACTGCTAGCTGCTAGAATGCAATATACAAGCAGAATGGCTTTTAAAAAGGGGAATTTATTAAGTTGCGAATTTATAGTTCTAAAGTCATGAAAATGTCCAAATTAAGGCAAAGATATGGAAATGTCCAATCTAAGGCATCTGGGAAATGATAGCTTGATTCAAGAAGGCTGATGATTTTCAAGGTTTCTCTCTCAACTGGAAAGGCACATGATGAACATGGCAACTTCTCCTAGCTTCCTGTCCAGGATTCTTATTTCATGACACTCACCTGACAGCGTATTCCTTCTTCATCTCCAAAGGAGTCTGGCTGTATGGGCTCTGGTGGTTCTTGTGGCTCTGAAGCTTTTTCCAAAATATTTCCTCTTTTAAAGGATTCCAGTAAACTAATCAAGACCCACCTTGAATGGGCGTATTCATATCTCCCTCTAATTAAAGGTTAATATGCACAATTGAGTGCTTCACATCTTCGTGGAGATAATTTGATCAAGTTTCCAACCTACGGTGCTGAATAAGGATTAAAAGAAATGACTGCTGGGATACATAATCCTTTCAAACTTGTGCAATGATCATATCATTTTTAGGCTGTTGGTATGATGGATTAGGCAGCTTCATTTTCAACTGTCAACCAAACTTAAATATCTGGAATGAAATCCCAAATGTTCCAGTATACATTTTTTTTTTTCTTTTTTTTTTGCATGGGCAGGCATCAAGAATCGAATCCAGGTCTCTGGCATGGCAGGAGAGAACTCTGTTTGCTGAGCCACCATGGCCAGTCCATAATTTACTTTTTAAGTTGTGAATTTGACTTGCTAATATATTGCTGAGGGTTTTTGCAACTGGGTGAACACTACTGGTCTTTTCCTTTCTCATAATGTCATTCTAACTTCATGGACTAAGTTAGAAAGATTTCCCTCTGCTTCCATTTGCTAGAAAAGATTGTGTAGAATTAGTGTTGTTTCTTCTTTAAAACTTGGTTTAATTTACTGGTAAATCCACCTGGGCCTGGTGATTTCTCTTTTGAAGGTTATTAATAACTTATTCAATAACTTTAAGAGATATAAGTCTATTTGGGTTGTCTATTTTTTCTTGCGTGAATTTTCATAGTTTCTATTTTTTAAGGAGTTGGTCCATTTCATCTAGCTTATCAAATTTGTGAGCATATATTTTTTTCATAGTGTTTCCTTTTGATAATTTGTTAGCTATGGCATAAGTAATTATGACTCCTTTTTCATATTTGGTACTGGTAACTTGCATCGTTTTCTCTGGATTAAGCTGGTGAGAAATGTATCAATTTTATTGATCTTTTCAGAGAAATACCTTTTAGTTTTGCTGATCTTCTCAATTACATTATTATTATTTTCAGTGTCATCAATTTCTGCTCTAATTTGCATTATTTCTCTTCTTCAATTGCTTTAGACTTAGTTGTTTCTCTAATTTTTGAAGGCAAAAGCTTAGATTGTGCTTTTAATATATGTTTCTTTTCTAATAATTGTATTTAACATTATAAATTTCCCTTTAAGAATTGATATCTCTCATCATCCCTCAAATTTTGATGAGTTATTTTCATATTCATTTAGTTCAAAATAAATTTTAAATTCTCTTGTGATATGTTCTTTGACCCATGTGTCATTTATAAGTTGGCTGTTTAACGCCCAAATATTTGAGCATTTTTTGGTTATCTTTTTGTTATTGATTTCTAGCTTAATTCCTTTCTGTTTTGAGAATGTAATTTGCATGATTTCCTTTCCTGCAAATTTGTTAATGTGTGTTTTATAGCTCACATTATTATGTATTATTTTGTTGAATACTCCATGTGAATTTTTGAAGAATGTGCATTTTGCTGTTGTTGGATGAAAGATTGTAAAAATGTCAATTCGATAGAGTTGATTGATAGTGCTCTCAGGTTAACTTTGTCCAGACTGATTTTTCACCTGATTGATCTTTTAATTACTGAAAGAAGGTGGTTGAAGTCTTCAAGCACAATAGCAATTTGTCTGTATTTCCTTGTAGTTCTATCCATTTTTCATTTTGGGAGGTTTTGTTTCATTTTGTTTTATAAATGCAATTGATGCTCTGTTTTTATCTCTGTACCTCTAAAGGATCCTTATATGAAAATGAACTCCTTTACCATAATGTAATCTTCCCCTTTTCCCTGATAATTTCTTTGTTCTGAAGCCTACTTCATATGAAATTAATATAGCTACTCTAGTTTTCTTTTGATTGTTATTAACAATTCACTTGCCTTTACTTTAAACCTGAGTCTTTATATTTAAAGTGGGTTTCTTGTAGACAACAGAGTTGGATCTTGTTTTTATCCACTCTGATAATCTGTCTTTTAATTGGTGCATTTGGTCCATTTACACTCAAAGCGATTTTTGATATAGCTGTTTTAGCATCTTTATCATGTTTGTAATTGCTTTCTATCTGTTGCATTAGCTATTCCCCCTCTTTTCTTCATTATTAGGTATTAATTTATCATATATGATTTCGTTTTCTTACCTCCCATAGCATAGACATTAAACTTCTATTTATATTTTAGTGGTTTCCTTAAAGATTGCAACATATATTTTTATTTAATCTACTACCAATTTTGATTAACACTAAGGTGCTACATGTGTAGTGAAAGTAGCTTATAACCAATATTCCCAAATCTTCTTTCTTGTCCCTTCTTACTTAGATGTCATGTATTTCACTGATCCATATCTGTGTTCACCTTATACATTGTTCCTATTATTACTGAAACAAAAGCTACCTTTTACATCAATTGATAATGAAAAAGATACAATATTTTGCTGTACCTTCCTTTGTTCCTTCTCCCACATTCTTCCTTTAAGTAATTCCTGGTTCTAATTAACATCATTTTCCTTTTCCTGAGAAATGTCTTCTTTTTTCTTTTTCAGCATGCTGTATGGCAGAGGTCACATTTCATTCTTTGTCCATGTGAATATCCCATTTTTGCAGCACCATTTGTTTGTTGAAATTTTGTCATTTGTTTTGTTTGTTTGTTTGTTTGCTTGGGGGAAGTACATGGGCCAGGAATTGAACCCAGGGGTCTTGCAAGGTAGGCAAGAATTTTACCACTGAACTACCCATGCACCCCTTGAGAAACCTCTTTTAATAAATATTTCAGGGCACATATGTTGTGCTGGGGCTGCTTTAACAAAATTCTACAGATTAATTGGCTTAAACAACAGGATCTCACAATTTCAAAGGCTAGGAGTAGCATCCACAGGACCAGGGGTTAGGACTTGAGCATGGATTTGAGGGAAAAATGATTCAATGTATTACATCATCCATGCTGCTAACGAGTTTCATAGTATTGGGGGAAATTGGAGTCTGTATTTCTCTTTCATTTTTGAGGGATAATTTCCTGGATATGAAAATTTAAGTTGATGGGCATTTTTCTTTCAATATTTTAAACATTTTATTTCATGCTCTTTTTGCATACAGAGTTTCTGATAAAGATAAAGATGTCCACCAAAATCCTTGTTCTTATTACTTTATAAGTAAGGTGTTTTATGTCCTTTGACTTTTATAAGCCTTTCTCTTTTACTTTGCTTTCTCTGCAGTTTTAAATAATATGCCTAAATATATATATTTTGGCACTTATCCTGCTTGCCATTCTCAGAGCTTCTTAGACTTGTATTTTGGTGTCACATTAATTTTGGTAAATTATGACATTATTATTTCATATATTTATTCTGTACCGTTTTCTCTTTCTTTTCCTGAAATATCATACACATTAAGTGTATGACATTGCCTTTGAAAATTTCCAACAGTTCTTGGATATTCTATTCTGTGCTTTCTTTCATTTTTTAATTCTTTTTCTCTTTTCAGTTTGGAAAGTTTCTACTGATATAACCTCAAGCTCATTGATTATTTCTACAGCCATATCAAGGCTATTGATGAGTTTATCAAAGAAAATCTTCATTTCTATTATAGTGTTCTTCATTTTTAGCATTTTATTTTTTCTTACAGTTTCCATCTCTCAGTTTCCATCTCCCATCTGTTCTTGAATATTATCTAATTTTTATCAGAGCCCTTAAGATATTGATCAATTTTTTACCTTACCTGACTAGCAATTCCAGAATCTGTGCCACATCTGAATATGATTCTAATGCTTTCTTTGTCTCTTCAGAGTGTTCTGTTTTTCTTTGCACTTCTATATGCCTTGTGATGTTTTGTGGAAAATCAGACATCATCTTTCAGTAACAGGAATTGAGGCAAATAGGACTTTAGTGAAATGTTTTATGTTAATCTGTGTAACTGGGGGTCTAAATTCATTCTTTGATGTTTGTTTCCTAACACGATTTATGCCTCACCCTTCCTTTTTCCCCTTTGCCCCACCACTGGGAAGGTGGAAAGAATGCCTGAGTAATTCCACCTTTGGTGCTGGTGGGAAACTCAAAACATGCAAATTCCTGCCCATGACTGGAAACCCACATCCAGGCTTCACCACCTAACTACAATAAAAAACCCCAAGACTGTCTCCTTTCCTGGTTCTCTCATGTTGGTACTGCGTAAGAAGCCCACCCTGTTCTATCAGAAAGTCCCAATGATGCGAGTAACAAACCCTTACATATCCTCTTAATGTGTGCATGGTATCACCAGTCTCTCCATCTGAATTTTAGGTGGAGGTCTCTTCTACCCACACAGAGTGGTAAAAAAATATCTGGCCATGAGTTGAGTTGGACGGCACTTACTTATTTTTATTTTTGTAGCTGTATTTGTGTAGGTGGCAGAAGCTTAAAATTTCTCGAGTATCCTGTTTTGTGGACTTCCCTGTCATCTTTCTGACTTCCCTAATAATTCTGTAGGGTCTGTGTCTTTCAACTGTATTTTAGTTTCCTAGACTGCCCCAAACAAATACCATGAAATGAGTTGGCTTAGACAATGGGAATTTATTAGGTCACAGTATTGAAGCCATGAAAATATCCAAATGAAGACATTGTCAAGGTAATGCTTTCTTCCCAAAGACCAGTTGCCAGTGACCCTTGGCTCCTCTGCCACATAGTGAGACATAGTGGAATCTGCTGACTTCTCCCCTCCCTTCTTTTGTGAGTTTCTCTTGTGAGTGCCTTCCACTTCTTGCTTTTGCACCTTTCTTCTTTTTTTTTCCCTTTTTCCTCCATTTGTAAAGGACTCCAGTAATAATAAGGTTAACACCCATCCTGAATGAGGTGGGTCACAACTTAATTAAAGCAGCCTCATGAAAAGTTCCTACTTACAATAGGTTTCTACCGACAGGGATGGATTGGATGTACAGACATGTTTTTCTGGCTCCAAACCACCACATTCTGAAATCCACTGTTTTTATACAAGGGTTCTGTTGGTGTGGTTGTAAGACATGGGAAGGGGAAAAATTATATTTCTTATGGTTAAAACTAAATATTTTAGTGGAACTGTAACCTTGAGCTTTGACTGTCACAAATATTTTAACATCCACTTCCAACATTAAGTGAGACAAGTACATTAGGGGGTGTTGGATTCAGGGAAATTCCCTTCCACCAGGAAGAATAAGGCTCTGTTAAAGTTTTTTATCCTTTACAGTGTAGGTTTTAGCTATAAAGATTATTCTGAGCCTTTTCCATAATGGTTATTTTTACCCTCCAGCTACCAGAGCCACTAGCAGACCATTCCTGGCATTTTATCATGAGAAATTGGTGGGTTCCTGGAGGTAAAACCCTCAGAAGTGTGGGGATAACACTAAGACTGCAATAATTTTTCAGTAACATGATAGTCTGTACTCAGTCTCTAGCAATTCACCAAAATTATCACTCAAGTGTTCCTATCAGTTTATGGCTTCATGAAAGCAAATGGCTGTGATTCTCTGGATTCAACTATTTCTTCAAAATTTGAGATGACAGTTTTCCCTGTGAACTCAGTTCTCTGTTGAGTACAAGAAAAGGAAATATGTTCAGTTCGTTAGACTTTTTCTTGTTGCATTGGCAGATGCAATGACTTCAGGTTCCTTTATGTCACAGCTGAAAATGTAAGGTCTCCTTATATGCTTTTAAAAATATATATTTTTATTGAGAAATCTTCATGCATACAGTCCATATATGGTGCATAATCAATGGCTTACAATATCATCACATAGTTGTGTATTCATCACCATGATCATTTTTAGAACATTTGCATCACTCCAGAAAAAGAAATAAAAATGAAAAAAAACAATCATACATCCCATACCCCTTGCTCCTCCCTCTCATTGACCACCAGCATTTCAATCTACTCAAATTTTACTCTTTATCATCCCCTATTATTTATTTTTATCTTTTTTTTTTTTTTTTTTGCATGGGCAGGCGCCGGGAATTGAACCCATGTCTCTGGCATGGCAAGAAAGAACCATGCCTGCTGACCCACTGTGGCTGCCCTATCCTTATTTTTTCACTCATCTGTCCATACCCTGGATAAAAGGAACATCAGATACAGGTTTTCACAATTACACGGTCTCATTGTAAAAGCTGTATCATTATACAGTCATTTTCAAGAATCAAGACTACTAAGACACAGCTCAACAGTTTCAGGTATTTCACTCCAACCATTGCAATACACCATAAACTAAAAACGGATATATTTTGCATAAGAATAACCTCCAAGACAACCTCGTGGCTCTATTTAAAATTTCTGACACTGAAACTTTATTTAGTCTCATTTCTCTCTTCCACCTTTTGGTCAAGGCTTTCTCAGTCCCATGATGCTGAATCCTGGCTCATCCTGGGCATTCTGTCCCACACTGCTAAAGGCCACAATCTGATAACCCATGCTCTTGATTTCAATTCATTGAGTTTGTACATTACAGTTAGTCCATATGATTGAGGCATGATAATATTTGTCCTTTTGTTTCTGCCGTTTCATTCAACATACTGTCCTCAAAGTTCATTCATGTAGTTGTATGCCTCACAACTTCATTCCTTCTGGGTACTCATTGTCTACTGTCTGTGTACACCACAGTTCTCCCATCTTTCCCTTAGTCATTTTGCTGGCATCTAGGCATTTGATTTCCTTAACGGGTTCATTCTGGAGGTTGTTTTCACTTTTTTATGTAGGATTTTCTTGCTGGATGTTTATTCTCTATCTGTTCTTTGACATTTCAGTTCAACTTATTCTAGACCTCTAGCATAGGTTGTTTAATTTATCATAAGTTTTCAGTTCTTGTTTTTCTGTTTCTTGCCTTGCCTATATGGAGGTGGAACTTTTTTTTTTTTTGGATGAATGACTCCTCGGATATTATCAACCCCAGTCAGATTTTCTCTGACCAGAGAAGCTCACGTCTCAGGAGGTGAGATTAGCCAGCATCAGTTTTCCCGGAGAGTGAGACCCAGCAGGTTGTCAGACTTTCTATGAAGCCTCTAGACTCTGTGTTTTTCCTATCCTGGCCAGCGTGTGGCACTTGTCTGCTTGGTGGCCTCTCACCAGCATAAAAGGATACAGTGCCTCTAATTCCAACAGACGTTCTCTGCCAGGGGCATGATTGAGACAGAGGCTGCAGTGGTAGTCAGGCTAGATTACTTTTGTTTTCCAGCCCCTGGGGCCTGAAATTCCTTGAAGGAGAGCCTCCATTTGAGCTGCCCCCCCCCCTTTCTTGGGGAAAGATATGCCCTTTAGAGAATTAACCCCTTTCACCTGACTAGTTACTTTGTCTTTCAGACATGCCTTAGTTCTGCCCTTGCCTTAGGCAGTGCTGGAACCTAATGTGTGCAGTTCTATCTAATGAGCTGTTTAGAGATAAAGGAAAAAAAAAATATTTTCATAGCTGGTCCCCCTCTCCCAGGGTCTTCCAATCAAGTGCTTAAGCTGGCACATGGCTCTATGTATCCCCAGGCTCTATGTACCCCCTTTTCTTGGGGTCCAGCCCTTTTCCAGTATTTTGTACTGTTCAACTCATAAAAGTCTCTGTTCTTTTTTTTTTTTTTTCCCATCACCCTACTCCTTCTCTACCATAGTGAAAACTCCTGATTCCTTTAGTGCTTATTCCAGGTTTATCTGTGCTCAGGGCATGTTTTCGGTGTCCAGAATTTGTTAATTAATTCCACAATTGAAGCTTGGTTGAGCTAAGCCCTCGCTACTAATAAAGTCTGTTCCCTTTCCCCTCAGATAGCCAGCCGTATGTGCCTATGGGAGGGGTGCTGGCCTCCACAGCTTGTGAGACTTAGAGTTCTGCATGAGATCTTAGCCGTTCCACCCCTTCCAGACTGGTGTATGCTATGTATCTAGTCACTGATGTCACTCCAGCATCCTTATACACTTTTATCAGTTACCTTATCGCACAGAAGATTTTCATGGAGGTGATCATGAGTTCTGTTTTCCAATTTCTCTCTTACATCTTCTAATTCTCTGTTGTCTACAAATTGATCCTGAATAAATAGTTTTGGCTAAAAGAGTATGCTGTCAGTATTGGAAAAGCACAAGAAATGTCAAATGTTGGTCAATGTCCAACCCCCATTTTCTCCATTTTAAGTATATATATCCCAAACCAACTAAAGGTCAATATACCTAAACAATGGTATCATGTATAAAGTGCTTCACAATTTGTACTTTTAGAGATCTACATACTTTTCTCACCTCATTTTCTTCTCTTACCTTGACTACAAAGTTTTCCTTATACATAATTATTTCTTCTTCCCTGAGTTTGTAATGGAACTGCACACATTTGAATTTTTCACAGTGTCTCTGCCTTTAGCAGAAAACTTCTTTCCATTCTAACCTGGCAAACTTCTATTCATTCATTCAAACATAGCTCAAATTTCAACTTTTATGAAAAATAATCCCCAATTTATCCCAGCAGTTGGTTTATTTCTGTGAATTCCCATTGAATGCTGGCAGTGATTTTGTAAGATCCTTTCACATTTCATCATTTTTAATGATTTTCACGTTTTCATCCCCTACTAGAATGAGAGAGGGAACTTTGAATCATCTTTGTATTATCAGAGCTTTGTTCTCCTTATGAATTCAATAAATGTTTTTGAAAAATTAATGTATCAAATTTAAACCAACTTCTTCCTCATTCTTCTTATAATTCATAAGAATCTTACTGAATCAAACCATGTATTTCTTTAAAATCTTTCTTATAGATGTTTATTCCTTCCAAATATTTGTCCTATAAGTTAAAGCAGTTTAAAGACCTCAGGTTATAATAACTAGATCAAATATAAACAGAATTAAAATGTAACAAGAATTTTTATCGTTTTCAGAAAGGAAAACCAAAATCCAATTTATCAGTGGTAAATGTAAGTTGGTTTTTGTCATTACTGGGACCTCATATTAGTATGTAGAACACAAAAGTATTTCACAAATGAACCTAAGTTCACTGGGATATTCCCTTTAGAATCCAAATGGTGTCAGTAATGCTGCTTTATTATTTAGTTATTTCATCCTTTATTATAATCATTAGCCATGTTACATTTTAATTGCTTTACATGAAATGTTAATAAGAAATGATTCAGAAGAAGCTGTGACCTTTTGGGAACTTTGTGACTGTTTAGAGTATTAGCTGCTGATTCTCCAATCTAAAGAGTAGAAAGAATAATTCATTCGGTATAATTAGTGAATGAAGAAAATAATACACTGGGAATTTAAATGCTACTCTAGGACTATCAAATATACAATTACCAGAAGTGAAAGGAATCACATATTTTCAATTCTGCTGTGTTTGAATGCATATTTCATATACTCCTGCATATTTAATTTATTTTCATGAGTGTTATCACATACATGTCAAGAATAATTTTTCATCCTAATTAACGTTTATCTGTTTGCTTTAGTATATAAAGATAAGCCCCCACAATGGGAAATAGAGAACAGTTTGGCAGAGAGACCTACCTATTTCCTAGAAGATGCAAGATGACTGCATCCGCTTCCAGGACTCACCAGCATTTTTGCTCAACTAACCAGAGGGATGCTTATTTGAATAGGGGGGGTTTTATCATCCTCTCTCACCCTTAACCCAATCTGTTCATCTTATATGTGAGCATTCTTTTCCAGTTTTACTGATAAGAAAATATAGAAACAGAATTCACTGCACCAGCCCTATCTTCCTCATGAGGTATCTACTGACTGTCTCTCTTTACATCATGAGATTTCTAGCAGAGGGAGATTAAGTCCTCAGCATTCACACATACACACACACATGTGCAAGCCCACACACATGCACACACACAGAGTCTAATAACTATTATCTGTGCCTCCAGAACACCAACTAAGGACTTTCCTTGACTTCCCTGGACATCAGTTTCTTAGCAATGATGCCACTCTTAGAATACTGCAGGAATCATTGTTACAAATATGACCTTTATCTAAGGAAAGGTTTCAGTCTGTGGCCCTCTTGTGGCCCACAGTCTATCATGGTCATGCTGACATTTTCCCATGGGCTGAGGCTCTGACTTACTCATTTTTGTACGTGGTGTCCATTTGTCTTCTGCTGTCATTTTCTAGCTACTGGTGTCAATGTTAACATTGTTGCAAATAGACATTGCCTCAAGAAAACACAAATCATTTCTGGTTAAAAGGAGACTATGTCTTTGCTAAAACTGCCTCTGCATTATTTGTCTGTGAAAATTGCTGACAGGATTATTTTTCTTGTGTTCCTCTGGGAAAATAATTCTTTCTACATCCTGAACATCCTTTGAAGACAGTAGTAAACATAAATAGGGTGTCAAAAGACATTACATTCTAATCTTTTATAATGTACTTAATAGTATACTCTGATAAAGCTCTGCAAAAAGATTTTATAGGAAGACAAATGACAAAAAATTACATTCTGAAATGCTGAGTGGGAAAAAAAGATTAAACATTTCCTTGATTGCACTTTTAAAAAAAACTATAAAGTTACATTTTTATGGTGGTAGTAACTTAACTGAGAACTTAAAAATTGGATTTTCTTTTGATTTATGTTTCTTCATAAATAAGTCAGTAAGGCGACTTTTTATGTGTTTATTTTATTAATTGACAGTATTTATACCTCTGAATATAATTTCCCTTTATATAAAACTAAAACTGCTTTGAAAGTTGCATCATCTACTCCTCATTCCTTTATTTTTTTACCCCTATATATTAGAAATAAACTTTACAGGTTTCAAGGCATTTCTGGCATATTATTCCTAGGATTTCTGATACATTTGTAAATCCAGGAAAAGGAATTACTAGAGAAGGAGAAATTTAAAATCAAGTTAAAGACAGAATAATGGATGAAGAAAGACTCATGTCAAGTTGGAGGTAGATGCACATATAGGCATCGCTAGAATGGTTGGTCTTATTAGTAGGAGCAACTGATTATGAGAGATAGATACACAATAACAGAGGTAAAGAAAGACAGAGATTTTGGTGAAAAGAAGACAACACATAAATATAATTTTTCTTTAATTCCTGAAAAAATTAGAAGTGATGGTATTTACTGAGGCTGAAGTAATCAGTTACTTCAATTAGTAATTTTAATGTAATTGTGTAATGAAGTCATGCAAATAAAAGGATTACTGATCAACTTACAGTTGACTGAAGAATTTTATTGTAGTCAGACAACAGAGCTATATACCTTACATCAAAGATCTTGCCAGCTGCAAATAGGAATGAAGAAATAAGACAGTGTGACACTTAGGAATAATGAGGTAGGGAAGAGACTTCAATGAGAATAATGGAGCTATCATTAATTCTAGTACTTAATATATTATAAATTTCATATTTTAATAATTTATATATCCAAGATCTTTCTAATAGAAGTTCTCATGAAGTTTTAACTTATCTACCTAATCTTTCCACTAGAATCAAATTACATTGCGGAATATGAATGCAATTGTTACATTTATCATCAAGTAATCAAATGGTTCTCTTGCAGGTATCTTGTATTTCATGTTACACATACACTAAATATTCTATATATGCCAACATTTACCACCTTATCTCGAAGTGTGTATATTTTAATCATGAAAAAGTTAGGTATGAGTCAAAAGTTTCAGTGTACTTATTTTGTTGACTTTTTTTTCAAAGTAAATGATTATCAAATGAGGAATTTAATTTACTCTGATAAAAGAGAAGTATTCAATACTCACCTAGAAACTCCATCTGCTTTTTATAAAACAACCAATTCAATTGCAATATTGTAGTAGCCATAAAGCATGCTGTGCTCAGAATGGTCATTTCGCTTCAAAATACTTAGATCCTGAGTAAAATGAAATTTTAATTCATTGCTGGACTCAAAGAAAGTACAGGAAAAGTCGCCACCATGTGCCACCACGTGCCCCACGCCCCTCTCCTCACCAAAGCAATCAAATAAATGCCGAGAAGAAGAAATCACAGTAAACAAAAAGTAAACCCCAGAGGCAGGGACATCTTGGGATGAGTGCTGTTACCAGTGTTGCAATTTATGAAGTAACCAAATCTTAGGCCATCTTTAAATTGGAGGAAATGAGTAGGAAACCCCATTATTAGATTGAGGACTTCCAAGAAGTCACGGCAGAGGTACGTAGTGAGTGTATGCAGCTCGCCAGGAGAAGTATACAGACATTGCCCATTCGGAAAATGCGTGGGAAAATAAAAATACATTTCTGTATATCTCCATTTAAAAAGCAATTATGATACAAATTTGCAAAACCTTAAAAGTGAAATCTAATTTTGATAGTGCCAGATGTGATGGGAAACAATACAGTTTGCACATAAAAGGAAATTTATAACTTTAAATGCTTAAATTAGAAAAGAAAAAATAATTTTATAAGAAAATATTTAAAAGCTTAAAATTTGTGAATAATGTCCAAATTCAGAAGATAAAAAGTATAAGAAAACGACAGGAGTAAGATTAAAAGATAATAGAAAAATAGCAAAACCAATGAAAAGGAAACCAGACAGGTAATAAAGAGGAAGCAGCATTGAAATTGACAGGTATAAGAAAGCAAACAAATGTTTAGTGAGATTGGAGAGAGAGGGAAGGATCAGAGATGGGGAAAAAGAGAATATAAATGACATTATCAGGGATAAAAATATATGTGCAGAGAGATTACAATGACCAGTTTGATCTGGTGAACGTTAAAATATAGAGATATAAAATGACTAGAAAATGTTACAAAAATAATGTCAAAAAGAAAAAGAAAGTAAAATCAGCTAATAAAAAAATTAAGCAACAGTTTTGGAAGATTTCCAGTCAATATTCAAGGACAGACTAGTTCAGTCACACAAAGGAGTCATTCAGAGAATAGAAAAATGATAAAATGCCGTCCCTATTATTTCTATGAGGTCAGTCTGTGATACCAGAGCTGCATAGAGAATGTTGGAAAAGTCTACCTTAACTCATAAATGTGGTTGATAACATCTATGCCAAAGGAACCAGACAGCAATTTTTTTAAAAAATCTGCTTTATATAAGTTAATATACCATGATCAAATTGCATATACCCTAAAAGTTTAAGAAAAGTTTATAATAGAAAACCTATATTTCATATAGCCTTTAACCTCTTCTATTGCGTCTGTTGGTCAGGGTTTTTAATCTGATGGGGTGACCAAAACAGTTATTAACCTGGAATCCTGCTTTCATTGGATTGTTGCCGTTTCCTTCGGACCATTATTATTGGACCTGAGAGCGTAAGAGGCATCCTCATGAATCCTCTAGATTCCACAATAGTTTTTCTTGTCTGCATTGTGTTTTAGAACCCAATTCCTTAGCCAATATAATGACTTCATTCTCTGTCTATAGAGGATAGAATTAGGCCTCTCCAAAACAGCTTTTGGTGGGTCCAGCTCTGATCTGCCCTCTGGGTTCCCTGGTGAAAGGCTCTCTCCTCAGTCATCTTTTTAAATGCCCACAGGATTCCTTTGGAAACAACCGGGTGCAAGATTCATGCTACACACATATGCTTCCTTTGTATAATTCTTCAAAGGACTTTGCATGTAAAGGACCTCATGCCCAAGGATTTTACTATTTTTTAACTTATCTGTGAAGAGACTTTTGTCAGGAAATTGGGTAAGGGCCGTGAATCACCAGAACAGTGCCTTGAATGAAAATACAACACTGGTGAGATTATTTTATTCACATTCACATCTGGGAGTTCAAATCTATAGCAGTAATTTCTACTGTCATCTTCGGCCTTAGGAAAGAAAGCATAACAAAGATTTTCAATAAACGTCACTTGTGCTGGCCCTCTAATCAATGCACCGCACAATGGTTTAATGTAGGAACTGTTCAGAGAGCACTACAAGGAAAAGCTAGAGGGTACTTTAGCAGGAATTGTAGGTCTACTCCAACATTTCAGATTTCTGATTCTTAGAACTCCTTTTTCTACAAGATGATCAGGAAGCTCAATGACTTAATGATAGTGTTTCTAAAACTTTTACATGTGTACAAATCTCTAGGGGATTTTGTTCAAATGCAGATCATAATTCAGTAAATCTAGAACAGGACCTGAGATTCTGCATTTCTAAAGTTCCCAGTCAATGTTTCCAGGTGTTTTTTTGTTTTGCTTTGCTTTGTTTTTTTTGCATGGGCAGGAACCGGGAATTGAACCCGGGTCTTGAGCATGGCAGGTGAGAACTCTGCCACTGAGCCACTGTGGCCCGCCCTCTAGGTGTTTTTTTTAATAGTAGCCTTACAAGATTGTAGGCTACTATTAAATGCAAGCTTAAACTCACTGGTCTAGCAGTTAACATCACACCTAACACACTGCAACCTTAATCACAAGTGAACCCTTAGCATTAGATTTGGCTTGACAATCTTACACTTTATATTCAGAGGTTCTCTCATGATCTATGCCCTTTCGTGTTTCTAAGAAACTTGCTGATGTTTCTATTATATTCCTTCTCCTAGAATGAGCCCGAGTGCTTCTCCTTCTAAGCAGTACTGATTCCTAAATCTTAATAGGAGTTTGGAAATAGTGAGAAGTGGTGAAAAAAAAAAGTACCCCCTTTTGAGGCAGTTACCACAGAGAAAGTTATTGGAGGTTATTTTATGAAAGAAAAGCCTATTTCTCTCAGAAAGGATGGGCTGGTTTGCTTTCACAGGTAAAGATATTTCAAGGGAATTTGGGATGCCAATTATCTCAGCTTCATCTAGGCCTGTTCAAATGCCCCTCTTCTGAGTCTCAGAGTCCCATTTCTATATGAGCAACTGCTTACCTTGCATGTTTTCCACCAAGTCTGCAATGCTTGAGTGACTTAGCACCTCTGTCATCCTTACAGTAAATCTGAGCTTGATATTCAGGTTTATCTGTTCTGCCACGTCAGGGGATTTCCTGAAGGTTACCAAAATATTTCTGAGGTTTGGTTCGTGCTTTGAGTTGGTTATTCAAGGCTTTAAGTTCATCTTATTCTTTGGGGATACTCTTAAGAATAGTCAGAAAGTGACAGCAAGTTCATCCCCAAAGTCTTTGTAGTTGCCACCATATATTTGTCACCATAGTGACTAAGTGCTATAGCCACTTAGTGTGTCAGAGCTTTTCCTTCTATCTGTATGCCGTCCCATGACAATATCAGAATTTCAGTGATTTGATTCTACCGTCTGCTACAGATTACTTGCATCACATTTCCTACCAAAAAAAGAAGTTAACCAAGAGCTTGTCAAATATTTGAGCAACTAAATCTCAGAATCTTATATTATACCTTGGGCAACTTTCCTTTAAAATTACACTTCCTAGCTCCCTTAAAGTTGAACTGTAGTGATCCCAGTTCACATTCCACTAGCGCTAATGTACTGAGCCAAAGCATTTGAATCCATATTAATTCAAGCAGTATAACATTAACCACATAACTATACCAGTCATCCACTCTTTTGCAATAACCTAAGTTATTTATATCCTTTAATAATTATTCTAATTTGGGCAATCTCTCATAAAAGCAAAAATCATCCAAAATAGACAGACATTTGGCAGCAAAGGTGTCAAATTGAGGATGATTTATAAAAACACAAAATAGACAGTAAAAGTGATGCTTAAAAGCTGTATAATATATCTTAAATTTTAGTAATATTGGGCTTTAAAAAGCTGGATAAAAATTACGTAGGTTACATGTGAAATACAAAAATGAAAAATAATTTACATAGAAAAATATGCAAATAATATATGCAAAATTGACTTTGGGTTGTAAAAATATGGATGCTGTTTTATTTCCTTTCCTATTATACATTATTAGTCTGAAGAGAGAAAAACTTAGAGGTAGCTTTGCATACTCCAAGTATATTTAATTGGTGCTCTTTAATTAACCTTTCTCTGCAAATTTTTCTTTTCTCAGTTTCTGAGGTTATAGAAATGCCACTGAGTTCTTTTTAAATCTTAGAAAAGTGTTAAATCATGAAGTACTGTTTCCTAAGTCCACATAAGCTGCAAATGCAGCAGATAATTATGTTTCTCTCAAGATAGCAAAGCCCACAGGTCATTCCGTTTAGGTAGTAATCGAAACTACTGTACAAAAATTTTGGAAGCCAAAACAATTAGTGAAATAATTCTGCACTGTGCCCTGCCCACATTATTTCTTATCCTCCGACTCACATTTGCCTCATTTTTAGATAATTAATGTTAACAAATAAGTACACTTTTACTGCTTTCCTAAGTAGTGATGAATTTTTACTCTGATGGGATGAACAGGACATTTGGAAGAAATCCAAAAATTGTAGCATATAAGTTATTTCCCTTGATGGAATCAAATGATGCAAACTCAATGAATAATTATTGCAATTATAATGCCACAAAAGCTAATTCCTTCAAATAACAATACATAAAATAATCTGAGATTAGTCAAATTCTGCAATCATTGTTCCAAGGACATATACCACTGCAGGCAGTGAAAGCAAAAAGAGGTTTTTAATTCCATGTAAATATAATAATAATGGAAACTGAGCCTATCAGAAGTGAGAAATTAGCGGGAAAATATTCATGTTTTTTGTTGAGTGACTGTTTTGTTACACGTTATATCAGCACCACAGGGTTAAAAACAAAATTTTACTTTTCAACATTTGTAAATATCTTCCAGCAAGAAAAAAGTGTATACAGTAAAAATGGACTAACGAATATGGCATAACATTTTGCTAGAATTCACTTTTCTTTGGCTAGACTAATATAGTAAAACTAAATTAAGTTTCACATAAAAGTTTTCTTTAAATGCACAGTAAATTACATATTCTTTGTTTTCTTTTCTCATGTAGTGTGGTTTAAAGCCATGTGTGGGCCTGCCCTCAATCCTGCAGTAACTAGCAGCCCTAGCCAGTTTTTTAGGGGAGAGGGAGGTCATCCTTATTCTCCATACTTTTACTAAATCCAAGTCAGTAATTGTTAATATTTTACCTTAACAGTAGTAAATATTGTCAAGTGTTTCCTGACCACCAGTTTGGAACTAATATTTCCTTATCTGTGTTTACATAGACTTTGAAGTATATTTAACATGAAATTTACTACATTGATACGGACATTTCAGATGTATATGTACATACACACACACACACATATACATGCATACTTACATCGCTGTAAGCCACTTGAGAAGAACTGTCATCTATTCATTTTGAATACCCAGCACAAAGAACAGTGTGCACAAAAATAATGCTTAATAACTATTACCTGAAATGAAATTCTTATTGGCTAGCCATACTGGTTAAAAAAATCAAAGCAGATGCAATTTATTTGAATGTACCAAAGGTTGTAGGGGAAAAATAAAAAAAAAAATAAGCTTAAGATTCTGTCAAAGATAGCACCTAGTTTTGAAGACCAGTCCACGGCCCACTCATATAACACCGTAATTTCAAGGGTGCATGGAAATCATCTTAATTCTTTCTGATAGGTTTGCCATTAGCAGCTTTACTAAATATGAAAAGAGGAACACTATTTACAAATTGATTGCAGATATTGATAAAATCTCTTAGAAATCAATTTACGATCATTTGGATTATGTCAGCATTTCTAGAGGAGCAGAGAAAGAAAGGAGATCTAGACGTTCTCTTCTTGAAGCAGAACTGGACGAGATGCTACTGGTAAGAGAGGAGGTTTGGACAAGGAATATCTTACGGAGGAGGTTACCTTGTAAAATACCTTAAAGAGGAGGGTAGGTACAAGCAGACAATGAGATTTCAGGTGGAAGAGTCAAACATATAACATTGTTGCTGTTTCCCCTGTCTTAAAGAATGAAGGATTGGTCCTGGCTCTTCATATGGAGTCCTGCCTACCTTTCCTAATCTTGCCACATCTACTGAGATAAGGAAATAGAATTACCCACATTTTATCAGCCTAGCTCATGAGGCCCAGCAAACATGTTCACATAGTTTAACTTGTTCCCTTCTACTAAAGATTGAGCCAATTTCTATATGTATTACAAATACTTAAAAAAAGAAAAGGAAGAAAGATTGTTTCAAGGAATAAAGTGACAGAAATTATGAACATCGCACTGCATATGTCTTTAATACCTGGGCCAGATGAAGTCTCCAGGAATCAAATGCTGAGATAGACTGCAAATTGTTATTTGGAAGTAACATCCGTGAAAGGTAAAGGGTGGAAGCGGAATTGGACAGGAGGATCATCAGACTGTATTATAGATCAGGCAGAGCAGGTTTCTCCCAAACAGAGATTGCCCATTACAGGATGGCACATTGGGAGAAAATGTCCCATTTGTATTTTTGCTATTTTGACTGGGGTCACCAGAAGCAGAGTATGACATTGTTTTAGAAGCCGAGCTGGATATGGAGTTAAAAGCTGGAGGCCATTAAATAACCATACTTTTCACAGGGGCTCAATGATACCTTTCTTGAAGGGGCTCTAAGCAGAATATATCCATGTTTAAACAGTCTATTCCTTAATCTTCAAAGATCCACTTCTCCACAGTCATTTGAGAATCAGTTCCTTCAGGCTTTGAGTGAGGCTCACTTCTTGAGGGGAACCTCAAACATGTATGGTTAGTAGAATGAACTACAGCCTTCATTGCTGCAGCTGGTCTAGCCGCAGCACTGGTACTCATCAACTCACTCCTCCATTCGCCATTCCAAAATTCCCTCACCTTTGTCTTTTTGGTTGGTCTTCATGGCATTTTCCTGATGGTATTATGTAATCCTTATTTCTGGGAGGTATGTGTCCTTGGAAATCACCCCCTTGTCAGGTCTGCATTGAGGAACTTGTCCATTCACTGGGAAAATTAGAGTAAGGGATACCAAGAAGTTCTCAAATTCATCTCCTGAGTTCTATACTCTCCTCCCTGCCATTGTGTAACAGTGGCTCTATCTTCTCCCACTGAGCTGGGTCAATTCCCTGCCAGTAATGTGACTCTTCTGTTAGCCTATTTGTCTCTGGGCAGAAGGAGTACAGAGTGTTCAAACAGCAACCACCAACAAAATCCTTGCTATTTTCACTGTGAAAAGGGTGCTTATTGAAAGATGAACGACTCTAATATTCTAATACTGCAGAGCTCAGAGTTGCAGGGATAGTGAAGCAGTTCTTTGGAAAAGAGAGTAAATGCTTCTAACCTTTTGATCCTGAGCTCATGTATTCATTTATTTGGGGTGAACAGATACCTACAGATATCTCTGATTTGTTCATTTACTGAATCCTGGAAAATAGGGAGGGACCCAAATTTTCAGTTGTAATTTCAGAAGGCCATTCCAGGGCTCTGAAATGCCAGCTGTTTCTGTTAAGTGTGGTATGGTAAATGACCAATGAATACCATAAGTCTATGCCCACTTCTGCATCTCCTTCACAGCGAAGTGGATTCCTGATTGGATTCTATGTTGTGTAGGATTCCACGCGTGTGAATCAGCACTCAGTAATCCCCAGATAATGTTGCTGGCTGACATATTGTAGGCAAGAAAGGAAAACTCATACCTGAAATAAGTATTCATTCTTGTGAGGAAAAATAATTGACCCTTTTAGGACATAAGAGATCTGATGTTGTCAGTCAACTTACCACCAAGCTCCTGGTTGATCTCCGCTAGTAATAATCACATACAGGGTCTCAGCATTTGTCTCTGTGGCAGATATGTCAGAGACTTACAGTTGGCACTAGCTACATCAGTCTTGAAAAAAGATTGTCTGTGTCCATGATTGAGCTCATGCATTGTCTCCATCTCTGCCAATATGGCCTTTTAATTCATGTTCCATAAGGTCATCAATGGTGTACCCATTGAACAATTCTGATTAATATCAACTGGTCAAGTTAGTTTGTCCACTTGATTGTTTAGTGACTCTTCCATGGCTGATGCTTTCTGCAGGGGTTTAATATATCATTCAGTGATCACCATTTGTGCCCAATCTTATATGCCCATCCACATGTCTCCCAAGATTTCTTTGTCTTCAATATGCTAAACTGTTTTGCCCTTCAGCTGTCCAGGTTCTTTGCCATCTCATCCTTAAGTCCAAATATATTCTAAGCATGCGCCACTTCTTTCATGCAAATTAGATAAATAGGTGGGCTTCCAAAAGCTATACCCAATTGGGAGATTTTCCCTAACTACTTCTGTCAAAGCCATACCTGAATAGACTCAAATTTAGCCATCATACTTTTTTTTATTTGCACACAGATAATGAGTCCGCCCACTAGAGTTGGATAAGCACTCTTCCTTCAGCTTATACGTACAGACATATGGGACATCTCTTACAATAGTTTGGAACAGTATGTATCAGTTCTAATTTAAGTGGATTGATGCTGGGCCCAACTGAATTTATGCTTTGTTGAGTCGAACAAGATGCAGTCCATTATGGGAAATTCTGGAATCATGGTCACATGTTGGTCAAGTGTCCCATTCTAATTACACCTAATAGCATACCAAAAACTTTTCTCAGTGAGTATGTAATTTCCTGTTCCGATACCAAGAACATAACATCTGAACTCTAGGGACCTATGCTATGATTCTAGTACTGGGGTTGCTATAAGTGCCACAGTGCATCAATTCTTACCAATGGCACCTCCAACCCAATAGAGTTTCTAATTCTTATGGCTCAAGTGACAAGTCTTGTTTTATAGAGTCCTTTCTTTCTCAAGAACACACTCAAAATGGCAGCCTTTCCCATTACTCATTATATGTGCCAAAGCAGTATTTTTAATGAATGCTTTACATCTCCTCCAGAATCTGGAAATACCCAAAGGCTTTTATACTTCCTTCTTTGAAGAAGCAGATAAAGATGGAGCAAGTTGTCTATTGCTTGGGAGTTGATGTCCTAGATTCCTTTGTCCACTAGACTATTAAAGACTTTATTGAAGTGGATAATCCTTGAATTTTTATAGGCTTTATTTCCAGCCATCTAGAATACATGTAGTTTATCAAGGCTCCTGGCTTGTAGGCATCCCTTGATTATTTTGCTAGACCAGCATGGTGTTATTGATATAAGAGATCAATTTGATATTCTTTTGGATATCTAGATAGTAATATATCTTTGAACTATAATATGAAAGAGTTGGGATAGTTAACATAACTCTAAGACAAGAGTGTTAATGCATATTTTTGTCCATTGCATATAAGAACGTATTCTGATATTTTGTTGAAGTAATTTCCTTAGCCTTGTGTTCATCCATTCTTTCCTTTATAATATAAAATTTATATTATGCATATAAATCAATATTCTTTTTTGCCGCTCATTTATTTTTTCTCTAAGTTTACCCCTATTTTATTAATCATCTTCACAAATCTCCGTGGGTCAATCCTCCTTGTCTTACATTCCAAAGTCGCTATCCATTATGACAACTGTGAATCCCTGCCTATGTAAGTTGAGCATTGCCACCTGATGTCAATTGGTTTGGGGCCTGTAGTCTCCTCTGGCATCAACAAATGAAATCTGTAACAGCCTCTTCTACCTTCATACTGGGTCTGCCACAGAGAGCCAGTGCTCAATGTTAGTGATGCCAGTGCCCCTCTTGCCAATACTTTCCTAATAGCTTACTGACTGGTGAGTTCTCTGGACCTTCCTCTGAATACATCTTCTCATGGCACATTTGGCCTCAAATCAACACCTTGCTTTCCCGAGTCCTTTGATCCTTACCTGCAACATGACATTTCAATTTTGTTTTGTACAGGCCATTGCTTTTAGAAGCCAACCTAGCTTCAACTTTTCATCATCTTCTGGGTTCCAAGTCAGTATGTTAAATCCTGTATCCTGATAGAATGTTTCTCTTCCTTGTTCAGTCTCATGTTCTGGCACCATTATTTAAAAACAAACAAACAAAGAAACAAAAACTTCAGAATCTAATATCATGGACGTTTTCTTGGCTCCTCCTGGTATGTGCTGGATGATTCTTACAGCTCCTTTTAGGTATGTTACCTTTCTTGACAAGCTGGGTTTTGCTGTGACAAAACCCTCATTATTACATGGAAAAGATGTGGCACAGATCTTGTGGGGGACCCTTTTTGCCTTGTGGGGCAGAAACTTCTGCATTGTCATCCCGCAGGGAAAAAGTATACTCTTTTTATAAGCTGTATGACATATATTTAAGCAAATCTGCCTACTCCTCTCTGAGATAATGTCAGTATAAATAATTAACAAACTTTTCTTACCATGTCTGAATTTAGATACTTATCATTTAAAAACTGCCAATAATTTTACAATAATTATCCTAATATTAGATGAAGACAAATTAATGCATTTTCTCTCATTTTGTTGTCTTTTAGTATGAAACTCTGCAATGCTCTTAATGAGCCTATATAGGTAATGTTTTTGTTTAGCTTGTTCATTTTAGCATTCAAGATAATGCCGTAGTTACTTAATAATCAGTGGAGTGAATACCTCAATGCTGAAGAGTTCTGTTTAATAACACTGATTTAATACTCTTGTGTGTGGTCCTTGGTTAATCTTTTACTGATCAGCTTACAACTAATCATTTGTAGTGAATAATCTAGTAATACAATTCAGTGAGCAACTGTCCGAATAAGAATGACTAGTAAAATACTGAGGCAAAATACCTCTTATTATACATAATAACTAAATTTCCCTCTCAAATTTCATTTACTACTTCTTACTACAAGTATGTAAGGAGTTCAGTCTCTAAAAATTCAACTTAAAACACCCCATTTATTCTGAAATGGAAATCAGCAAGCAACAACATATAAGACTTTAAAAAAAAAGAAAAAAAATGGGTAGAATGTTAAACATTACAGGAAAACCTCTGTCTTTTATCTTCCCAACATGGCTCAGAGTTCTCAAACCTATTTATTTGCTAGAATGAGATTTGGAAGCTTGAATGTTATCTATAGATATTTAGTCTAAAGTTAGAATTCCACATAGAGCCCATTTATGTCCATGTTTGAAATACTGAATTATAGTCGTCTTGCTGGTCTCGTTGCCTCAGAGACAGCCAAGTGATTTAGCCCAGTTCAATTTCAACAAATTGATGACTTTTCTCTTACATATCAGCTATCTTGAATCACAGCTGACTCTGTTAGTTGCTATGTCATTCCACATTTCACTTCGTGCAAAACCCAGATTTGGTTTAATGTTTGCTGGCCTTCTGTGTAAGCTGGGTATCTCATGCGATATTAGGGAGAGATAAAGAGCATTTAAGAAGTATCCAGGTCTAATTTATAGTGAAATATTGGTGCACGTGGTCTCTGGCTCCTACTCCGAAGTTAGTTTCTCTGGAAATCAAAATCAAATCAAACACATCATGTAAGGTAACGGAATACCCAGAGAATGTTGAAATAGTATGATTGTTCTACCTTTCCTTTTTATGATACTTTTATTATACAGAATCAATTATCATAAGACTTTTATGATTGATTTTAACATGGAACATTGAAAATCGGCACCTAGATTTTTGTATTTGCAAAACCTAAATCTGTAAGGAGGCAGGATTAGATGTAAACAAATTTTAAAAAATTTGCTCAGCCTACTGTGTATTCAGGTGTATAGTCATATGTAATTATTTTACAGTGCACACAAAACATTCTTAGCAAAGGCAATGAACAGACTTTGGTTTAGTTCAGGATTGCAACAATTGTATGTATTATATTTTTCCTTTGTGATATAAAAGAAAGGAAGAAATTAAACAGGATTATTACTGGCAAGTTTACTAATGGCTGTTGAAAATGTCTTATATAAAAGTTAACCATAATTGTCATTAACTCATATATATATATATACATATATATATCCAAACTCAATATACATATACCTATATATCCAAAATATTATGTTTTATATATAGATATATAAATTTCCAAAATAGTATGTTAAGATTTATAATATTCAACAAGTTTTGCTCTGAGGAGTGAAAAGTATCCATCGCTGTCTCCCTATGGTGGATTTTTCTTCATGAGCGGAGACCAATCCTCTCTGTAAACAACTGATTTCCTTGTTGTATCAAATATGATAGAGAAGAGTCAAAGAATATAATCTTTCATCTTGAGCAACATTTTTAATTGTCTAGATTATTTCCTAGAATGGCAATTATCTTCCTTTTAATCGTTTGATAGCATATCCGCAGTCACTGTAAGCATAAACAATGTATTTCTGAAACTACATTTTGGAAATTTTTATTAGCAGAGTTGAGATTTGCAGAAAATGCAATAGTTCCTACATACATTACCTCACACATGCATTTTTCTCTATTTTTAACATGTTGCATTGGTCTGGTACCTTTGTCATCATTGAGTAAACAGTATTACTATAATATAATATTAATCATAGTTCATAGTTTAGCCCAGTGTTCATTGTTTATTTTGCATAGTTCTATGGTGTTTTGTGAAAAAAAAATTCTACTAATATATATACATCCTAAAATCGCCCTTTTTAACTTTATTCAAATATATAATTCAGTGGTGTCACTTACATGCACAACACTGTATTACCATTACCACCATCCATTACCAACTCACCCAAACAGAAACTCTGTACCAATTAAGCATTAACTCCCCATTCCTTACCCCTACTCTGGATTCTGATAAGCTGAATTCTAGTTTCTGACTTTTGTTTATTCTAATTATTTCATATTTTTGAGACCCTACAATATTTGTCCTTTTCTGTCAGGATCAATTGCACTCACATGATTCATCCTTGAGGTCACATGTACCAGAACCTCATTCCTTTTTATGACTGAATAATATTCCATTTTATGGATATATCACATTTTGTTTATCCATTCATCTGTTGATAGACACTTGAGTTGCTTCTTGCTTTTAGCAATTGGGAATAATGACGCTATGAACATGGTGTTCAAGTCCCTGCTTACAATTATTTTGGGTGGTGAGGTTATGGGATCACGTGGCAATTCTATACTTACCTTTCTGAGAAACTGCCAAACTCTCTTCCATAGTGGCTTCTATAGTGGCTGCACCATTTTACATTACTAACAGAAGTAAATGATTATCTCCAACACTTGTAAATTACTGCCTTTTGGAAATAATAGTCATTCTGTATGAAATGGTATCTCATTGTGGTTTTAACTCGCATTTCCCTTTATAATGGGTCATGATATTGAGCATTGTTTCATGAGCTTTTTTAGATATTTGTATATCCTCTGTGGAAAATGTCTATTCAAGACTTTTGCCCATTTTTAAATTGAATTTTTTGTTTTATTTTTAGTTGTAAGATTTTTTTATATATTCTGGATATCAAACACTTATTAGATACGTAGTTTCAAAATATATACATATATGTAGTTTCTTATTGAATAAATCATCTTTCTACTTTAATGATAAAATCTTTGCCATGCAAAAGTTTTAGATTTTGATATGGCCCCACTAATCTATATTTTCTAAGTCTAAAAAAGCATTGCCTAACACAAAATCCTGAACGTGCTTCCCTACATTTTCTTCTTAGAGTTTTATAGTCCCAGTGCTTATATTTAGGCTTTGATGCATTATGAGTTGATTTTTGTATATGTTGTGTGATGGGAGTCTTCCTTCATTCATTTGAATATGGATATCCAGTCCTCCAAGCACTATTTGTTGAAGAAACTATTTTTTACCAATTGAGTGGACTTGGCAGTCATGTCAAAAATCAGTTGGCCATATAGTAATTGAATAGTTTATTATATTTCTGGACTGTTTATATCATTCAGTAGCTGACATTTTTAATGTGCCATTACCAAACTGCTCTGATTATTGAGACTGTATATGAATAAAAATGTATGTGCTTAAAAAAAGAAAACAATCAATTGGCCATAGATGTGAAGGCATATTTCAGAACTCTCAATTTTATTCCATCAGTCAATATAGCTGTCCATGTACCAATACCATGCTATTTTGACTAAAGTAGATTGTGATAAGTTTTAAAGTAAGGAAGTGTGATTCTTCTAATTTCATTCTTTGTTTTGAAGATGGTTTTGGCTCTTCAGGGTTACTTAAGAAAATTGATAATTGGCAAAGTAGGCTGTTGGAATTTCAATTGGGATTAATTTGAATCTGTAAATCATCTTGGGTAGAATTGACATCTTAACGATCTATGTCTTCCAATCTATGAGCATGAACTGTCTTCCCATTTATCTGCATAGTCCTTGAATTCTTTAAGCAAAGCCTTGTAATTTCCCCCGTGTAAATCCTATACATGTGTGGTTAAACTTATTCCTACATATTTGATTCTCTTAGTTGTTATTGTGAATGGAATTTTTTCCTGATTTCCTCCTCAGATTGCTCATTATGACTTTGTAGAAACAATATTGATTTTTCATATTGATCTTTAACCCTGCAACTTTCCCCATTTTTTTAATTAGCTATAGAGCATTGCTATAGATTTTTCAGGACTTTCTCTATATAGGATCATATCCTCTACAAATAGTGAAAGTTTACCTACTTTTACTATTTAGATACCTTCTCTTTCTTTTTTTGCCTCAATGCTCTGGCTAGAACTTCCAGTAGAATGTTGAATAACAGTGGTGACAGTGGGTATGCTTGTCTTATGCCTAATATAGAAGAAAAAGCTTTCAGTCTTTCACCATTGAGTATGATGTTAACTGTTTTTTTCATATATGCCCTTTATCATACTGAGGAAGTTTCTTTCTATTCTTATTTTTACTAATTGTTTTTATCAGGAAAAGTTGCTGGATCTTTCAAATGGCTTTTTTCCATCCATTGAAATGATCATGTGTTTTTTTCCTTTATCTTGCTAATGTAATGTATTATATTAATTGATTTTCTTATGTTGAACTACCCTTACATACCCAGAAGAAAATCCATTTGATCTAGTGTGTCATTCTTTTCATGTGCTGTTGGATTTGATTTGCAATTATTTTGCTGAAAATTTTTGAATCTATATTCATAAGAGAAGTTGATCTGTAATTTTCTTTTTTTGTTGTATCTTAATCTGGCTTTTGTATTAAGGTGATGTTGGCCTCATAGAATGAATTAGAGTCCCTTGATTTCCGTTCTTTGGAATATTTGAGCAGGGTTGGTATTTTTCTTCTTTGAATATTTGGTAGAATTCACTATTAAAACCAACTGGTCCTGGGTTTTTCTTTGCTGAGAAGTTTTGATGATAGATTCAATATTTTCACTAGTAGTAAATAGGTTTGTTGAGATCTATTTTTCCTAGAGAGAATGTGGGTTGTTTGTGTGTTTCTAGGAATTTGCCCATTTCATCGAGGTTGTCTAATTTATCATGCAGTTGTTCATATATCCTCTTATGACCCTTTTATATCTCTGGGGTCAGTAGTAATGGCTTCCTGTCATTTTTTTATTTGTAAATTTTATTGATCTTCTCAAAGAACCAACTTTCAGTTTTCTTAATGCTCTCTATTTGTTTTTCTTCTGTAAATCACTTATTTCTGCTCTAATATCTGTTATTTATTTCCATTTGTTTGCCTTTGGTTTAATTTGCTATTGTTTTCTATGTCTTACACATATGCCATTAGGCCTTTGATTTTAGCTCTTCCTTCTTTTTTAATGTAAGCATTAGAACTATAAATATCTCTCTCAACATCCCATAAGTTTGATATATTGTATTCCTGCTTTTATTTTTCTGACTATATATACATATACTGATTTACCTTCTAATTTTTCTTTAATCCATTGATTGTTTAAGAGCATCATCATTTTTACTGACATATTTGTAAATTGCAGTCTTTCATTGCTATTCCTGCTTTTATTTTTCTGACTATATATACATATACTGATTTACCTTCTAATTTTTCTTTAATCCATTGATTGTTTAAGAGCATCATCATTTTTACTGACATATTTGTAAATTGCAGTCTTTCATTGCTATTTGGGTGTATTAATTTTAGGTATTTTCGATTAGCTTCACATTATAACCTCTACAACCTTTCCAATTACTAATTTTTTTTTTTTTTTTTTTGCATAGGCAGGCACTGGGAATCAAACTCAGGTCTCCGGCATGGCAGGTGAGAATTCTGCTGCTGAGCCACCATGGCCCACCCCCAATTACTAATTTTTTAAAAGCAAAATTGCAGCATTTTTATAATGATGGTATTCTAGTTTGCAAGCTGTTGGAATGCAATATACTAGAAATGGAATGGCTTTTAAAAAGGGGAATTTATTAAGTTGCAAGTTTACATGTTCTAAGGTTGTGAAAATGTCCAAATTAAAGCAAGGCTATAGAAATGTCCAATCTAAGGCATCCAGGGAAAAATATCTTGGTTCAAGAATGCCAATATGTTCAGGGTTTCTCTCTCAACTGGAAAGACATGTGACAAACATGGCAACTTCTGCTAGCTTTCTCTCCAACCTGCTTTTTTCATGAAGCTCCAACAGGGGCATTTTCCTTGTTCATCTCCAAAGGTCTCTGGCTGGGCTCTCCTGGCTCTAAAGCTTTTTCCAAAATGGTTCCCTCTAAAAGGGCTCCAGTAAGTAACCCCACCTTGAATGGGTGGAGACACATCTCCATAGAAACCATCTAATCAAAAGTTACCACCCACAACTGGGTGGATCACATCTCTGGAAACAATCAAAAAGCTCTTAGCCAGCAATATTGAGTGAGGATTAAAGGACGTGGCTTTTCTGGGGCACACCACATTTCAAACTGGCACAGATGGTTATGAAAATATTCTCCAGTGAAGTGTTGAGTGTTATGTTCTTTCATTTATGTTTTGTTGTGTTCTACATAATAAAGAGCATATCCCCTATATCCCCCAACCTGCCATTGAGATGTTTCTCCTAGAATGCTTTGTCCCTGAACCCCAATTGGTCTGGTTTCATTCCATGTTCACTGCAGAGTTGTCCCCTTGGGGACTCCTCACATGAGATTCTCTATATTTTAGCTCTGAAGGTTTACTTCTTTCTTGACTTTTATCCCTTATTTTGAGAAAAGCTAATCCTCTGACATGTTAAAAGAAATTCTGTACTTGAAGTAAAGTGTCTGAGTTATAGCAAATTAAAAAAAAAGTCTTAAAATGAAAAATATAAACACATAAACAAAAATCTCATACCTATTGAGAAGTTCACTTGGAAAGATTAGACCTGATTTATCCGTAGATTTTTAAGTAATAAACATAAGCTATGTCTGCTGCTGAGAAACTAATCCAGTTCCTTTGCATTGTTATCTCTTTCATGAAATTTCTTTATTGTTGTGAAACTTCATGATAATATAAATAGTTGCAAATTTTCTTAAAATAATTTCATTGGAAAGACACTCGATGCTCTATTCCAGCATGGTTTCTCACATTCACAATTTTGGGAAATTTTCTTATGCTATTTACTTGATTTATTCCCAGTTTCTCTAGTCTCAGTTTTTGGAATTCTTATTAGTTGAATACAGGAAACTGTAGGTTCTATATATTTTTTTGTTCATCCCTTTGTGTTTTTCACCCATGTTCTCATATTCTATAACTCTCCTAGACCTTAGTTCTTAATATATTTTCATTATGTTTGTCATTTCTTCTTCCTTATTTCATTCTTTCTTTTTCTCTTATCTCTCTCTCTCTCTTTCTCTCTCTCTTTTTTTTAAGCGTTTAACTTTCACGTTAAATTCTCCCTTCAAATGGTTGGTTCCCTCAAACATATTTAAAACTGAAAGATTAGGTGATTGGAAGCTGTGTGTACATTGTTGGAATTCATTAAATGGTGGGGTTTCCTAGGGAGT
This sequence comes from Myrmecophaga tridactyla, assembly GCA_004026745.1. Lineage (NCBI taxonomy): Eukaryota > Metazoa > Chordata > Mammalia > Pilosa > Myrmecophagidae > Myrmecophaga > Myrmecophaga tridactyla. The sequence goes on along the minus strand of PVIY010004615.1, from coordinate 25,879 downwards.
GTAGTAATAAGAAAACAGCTATTTCTTTCATTGAAATGTGGACAAATATCAGAAGGTATAGATGTTGTCTTTGTGTGTTCAGATTTTCCAAAAAAGAAAACATAGATCTTCCTGATGGTAAGTGGATTTGTTTTTTGGCAGCAGGGAGAAGAGGACGTTGATGAGTTTGAACATGATACGGGATTTTGAGGAATATTTCTACCCTCCAATGGTCTTTGGAGATTTCTAGCAGGAAGAGGCTGGAAGGTTACCATTCACTAAATGAACTGAATTTTAATTTGGACTCTCTGTGTTCACTCAAGCTTATTTCCCTGGACCTTTTAATACATGACATCATTAGATCTGTATAATTTGCAATAAGGTAAAGTCCTTATCTCTTTTTAGAGAGAGAGAGGACTGTATCATGACATGAAATGTAAGAGAGGATTTGAAGGTCTAACAGCCCTTAGATATTCAACTATCTCAGGACTCCCCATCAATCTCAATGATGCTTGATGTTTATAATTCTTGAGCCTTATCAGTGTGTTGCCCAATACATGGACTTGCTTTTTTCCTCTTGTAAGAACTTGATATTACACTTTCACAACTCTGATAATTTCTCTAGATGCTTTAAATCTTCCAAAAAATTTGATATGTGTGATAGTGATTTCTCAATTCCTTTTCTGTTGACTGTAGAGTTAATAGCAGTTTATTTCATTAGTCTAATTTATTGATATAAGGAGAGGAAGAAATAAAAACCTATTTCTAAGTCTTTGCATTTTAACAGAAGTCATATGTAATTCTATTTATCTTTTATCCAAGCTCAGATAATTAAGACTTTTTTCTTTCTTTGCTGCTCTCCATTGAGCATAACATACTATTTTATATATGAGTACTAGTTATTGGAAAATATATTTCAAAATACCTTCCAGGAAAGAAAATTTTGTTAGTTCCCATTCTTATTAAGAGCATTACATTTTGAGTATTTTACTAACAGAAGAATTTAGAGTGCAAGAACAAAACAAATTCAGCTGTTCAAGAAAAAAAAGAAAATTATGTGAATTATACTCAATCCATGTTTCAGTTCAGTGGGGTGTGATTATGTAAGTATAAATATTAAAAGGGAGGAAACTTGTTTTTATAGTGACATAAATTATTTAAATACAACTGGTGAAAATGGATTACAAGGAAAGAACATAATATAGAAGAAAATAATTCCTTATGAGCATTATTTATTAGACTGTGAAAATAGTTTTTTCCTGAAAATAATAATATCCCAGAATTCCATGTCCTTCATTACACAGAAGATCATGACTAGCGCCAAATGTATTCTAAATCCATGGTTTAGCCACCTTAGAATTTTGTTAAAATATTATGCTGTGTTTAAACTTTTAATTATTTAGGAGAAAATGATTTTTTTGACAAAACTATGAGCTTATAAAATTTGCAATGATGGATAGTTTCTTTTCTCTCATTGAAAACTAGAGTTCTCTTCATAATTAAACTTATATTAAGTAGAAATTCAATTTCAATGACTTCAATATGCCACTCTTCTTAAAGCAAACTTCATTTATTATATGTCAAAAACTACCCTAAATATGTGATATTAAGAGTACAGCACCTTCATGAATGATTCATTGTTTAGTATATTAACTAATGAAAAAGAAAATTAGATTCATAATTCTTCTATATCTGACTTGAAACTTATTTTTGTACAAGAAAAAGATAAATGGCCCATTTTATATGTCATATATCTTAAATAAAAGAATGATTAACAGTCAAACAAAATAAATCTGAAATGGTAAAGAAAAGTTTAAAAATTAATTTCTAGTATTTTCTTTGTGCCAAAACATGCTTTTAAAGTCTCTGTTTCACATCAAAGCAACATCCTATATCCTTATATAGCAATTGAAATTTTGCATAATTATTGATGTGTAAATTAATAATTTAATGACATAAATTTCCTTGCATTAGGAAAGTTAAAACTACACTGATAAGCATTAATTAAAATCCAGCATTTGATTTCTTATGGGTAGTTTAGAAATGATACAGAATATGCAATTTGTGGGGTGTTATGTGCCTCTTTTTCATCAATTTTCTTCCTGTATTAGATACAATCAGCTACTCAATTGTGCTGATTCTTTCTCAGAATAGACCAGACTATTCAATTTTTCATCTTTTGCATTTCAAATGATTTCTTCCAGGCTTAATGTGTTGAAGTGTCTCCCCATTTTCCAAAGACAATTTGCGAAATGGTTTTCAAAATCATCTATGGTATAGTCCCCCTATCTAATTCTCCAAATTCACATGCAACCAATTCATCACAGGGTCCTTCAATCCAATTTTAAGCATCACTTATTATCTGAACAAACATGATATATCTCACCTCTCAAAATCAGCACAGTGCACATATGATGAGATCATTAACTATCTGACCAATTGATAAAAGACTGGACGAAATTTGGCTCCACTCTAACCTCTTTCATAAAATGCTTCCTGATCTAGTTATTTACTGACTTAACTAACTTTCCTATAGTCCAATACCATTTTGCACATACAGCAACGTGATACTTATAACCGTCTTACAATTAATTGTGTAAGAATTTATCACTGCCACGGCTAGACTGTAAACTTCTTCTAATTATTTTCCTCTTATTTGTCTTTTAATTGCTTACCTTGTGGGTGCTGTTAGTCTTAATTATTTATTGTTGCAATAAAAACCTCTCCAAAATTCAAGTCTTACAACAACTATTTTATAGCTCCACATCCTGTGGATGCGAAATTCAAGTAGGGATTAATGAGGACAGCTTTTCTCTGCTCTCATGGTATTGGCTGAAGCAACAGACCAAATGCGAGGATCCATTATGGCCTTGTATGTCTGGCACTGCAGTCACACTTGTTGGATTGCTGAAAGACCCCTTTTTCCCCATAGTTCATTATCCTTTAGGGCTTCTTCCCCCTTGTTGTCTTGCATCCCTTCCATTCTTTGTTGATATCTGCCCCCTACCCCTAGCAGAACAGTCTATTCTTCTTTGCATGGTGGCTGACGCTTCCTATATAGTAAGAAAGGAAGTTGTTGGGCCTCTTACAACAGTCTCAAAAGTCCATTCTACCTTATTCTATTAAGAAAAGCAAGTCATAGAACTGGATATTCTATGGAAGGGAAATGGACTCCACTCTGATTGGAGGAGTGGCAGATTCCATTATGAAAGGGCCTGTAGGAGGGAGAAATTGTAACAGGTGTCTTTGGAAAGAATCTTCCACAAGAACTTAATATGTGATAATCAATTTGCTGCTTATTTCTCACCTGAAAAAAAAAGTTTGGAATGCAGGATTTCCAAGATATAGTTCTGCTCTAAAATACTGAATAAATTCTTTGAACCTATTGGATATGTTTAATGAATAAGAAATATAACTTTCTACATTTCTAGGACAGCTCTGGACTGTTTTATAAGAAATTTAATAAATAATTAAGACAATGATAAAGGGAGCATTATTTTGCTTCATTTTGAATAAAAATTTAAAATGAATACCCTAAACTGAAAAAAAATTTATTCAAAACCTTTTCTTTTGTTCTCATCAGCATAATTAATTAAGTTCCACTGGCTTTTCTACTATGAATGTTCAGTTTCTATACACAATATCCCCAAATATGGCTTTGTTGTTAATGTGTATACATTAATAAGCGAGAAATGAGGTAATTTGTCACATTAAATAATTCTAATACAGATATTTCATCTTTGCAAAATGAACATATAGGTGTTTTAGATAGAGAACTGCTATTTAATTCATATATTGTGTTTAGTTATAATTGTGGAGTGTCAACAATTTGAGATGGTAGTGATTCTTTTAACTGTTTACATGAACATTTTCAATAAACATGCATAGTTTTTCTGTCTCTTTTCTATTTTCTCTATATGTTTGTTCTGACAATATTTTGTCAGGAAGCATCTTTTTTTTGCAATTGAATTTACTGATAAAATTTGACTTTTTATTTTATATATCTTTTAAAATTTTATTTTTCTAGCAATTTATTTTATTGTATTTAAAAATTGTATTGGTATGTGACAGATAGGGAAACATCTTTATTTTGCTGCAGTTAATATGAGAAATGCTATGGTGGAATACTTCAAACTGGGACAGTGGGGAGCAGTCATGACTCTTGTAGTAGCTAACTTATTCTTGAGTGTTTGCTTCCTCCTAAGAATGCATTAACATTCACTCTCTGAACCTACTGAGCCATTAGAACAAAAAAGACAGTAATGATTTGTAAGCAGAGAAAAAGGCAAGAGACTTGTAGTCTTACCCACCTTAATAATGAGTTGTATGAACCATCTTTCTCTGCGGAGCTAATATGAACCACACTTGACAAATAAATAAAATGGTGGATATGATTTAGAAGATATTTCTCTATAAGTGAATGCCTGAAGACCCAGGACCTGGGCACCCCCCCCGCCCCACACACACACACACATATGGAGAATAAGTTTTTGCACATAGCTCCCTGCAATAACCAGGACAGAAGTAAAAGCCATCAGACCTCCTGGGAAGTGGGGGAAGAGTGAAAGGATAGTATTATAAAGAATCAAAGCTCTCCTCCCTTGATCATTGTTGATAAACACTTCCAGACTCCTGTTTAATGAGACTCTGCTCAAACTCTGATCTCACACCCTTGTCCTGAATGCTTATAAACCCTTGTACTCCCAACCCATTTGTGGATCATTAACTTTCATTTCCCAACCCTCTACCATTGGGAAGAATCTTCTCTTGTTCCTAAGTCCCAATAAAATTAATGTCTAATTCTCTCTGTAGCATGTTAAAGTCTGTGTCAACCTGAGCTCTTTTAAAGCTGGGTCAGAACACCACCTAAGTACAAATTCATTTTTCACATGTTTTCTTTCTAGGAACATAATCTTGTAGGCTATGTTTCAAATCACTATTTTTTATTCACATTTTATACAGGTGAACTGGTTATTTTAAATTTCATAGAACCCTGCTTCTGGAGACTTTGACTTCTTCACATGAACTCTCTGAAGGAAGCAGAATTTGTGAAAGTTAAACAGCTAATGAGTTACTACAGAATTTAAAGTCTAAGATTGTAGGACTGATAGAAACCTTAGATAACAAAATCGTTTACTAGCAGATTAAGACTGGAAGAGAGCAGCAGGAGCTTGTCCCATTAATGGGAAGAATCTCTTACCTGCAAACTATCCTATTATGCTAATATCAATTCAGAAAGAGTTCAACACTGCCTGAACATCCAGAGAGAAGTAATTGCAGAACTACAATGCCACAAACCCTTTTCTTGCAAAATTTTATTTATTAGTCTCCAATTATTTGGCTAACTTTTGTTTTTTGTTTTGCTTTTAAATAAAAATATTTATATTTATATATGATTTAAAGTATAATTAGGTAATCTCCTGAATTATTCTCTCAAGATAAATTTAATATTAATTCTAAATTTTCAATTCACTAGGCTTAATGTATGATTCTGAATGCAAATGTTTACTTTATATTTTGTAGACATTGGTGAGAAAAAAATAAGTTTCAACTCTGAATAAAAATGGTGTGAAAATAGTATAGCTGAAATTTGTAGTTAAAAATTCATTTCTCACTACTTAGTTTGAGAATAAAATCATACAATAGTAACTCTTCTCTCATGATTTTCTAAATCACTGGGGACAGCTGATGGAATATAAACAGAGTAATACTTTGAAAGAACAATGTGGTATCCAATATGGTAGACAAACTTTTAAGAATTTCTTAAAGACGTAATTTTATAAATAACGGGGTAGCTGATAATTAATGAAATTGCCAGAGACAGAAAATTAAATGTAAAAGTATTTTTAGTATATTCATATACACAAAACCAGATATAAACATACACAAACACATATGCATATACCTACATGCATTTTTTTCAAAATAAGACACAAAAATTCCAAGTGACTTAAAGGATTTGACTTTGCCTCTCAACTTCCTCACTTTTGTCTTTGTAAGAGTGCCTGCATGTTTTCTTACATATGTTCTCAATAGATTAGCAATCTGCTTACTCTTTGGGCTATAGTCTTGAATTCTTTCTTACAGCATGGCCCAGAACCTGGAAGCTGAAATCCAGCAACATGTTTTGGCGAGCCAGCCAGGGGACATTTCTTCTGATCATGTGGACTTGTAAGTATCAGGAAGCATGGCTGCATGCTTTAGCTTTTTCTTCTCATTTAGCTCATAGAGGTCCTTTCCTACGTCCTCATGCAACTCCTTGTCCTCCTGAAAGGGTGGAATACTTTTCACTGTTCTGCCTTGGCATCTAGGTGTTCTGATCCATCTCCCCCCAGGACAAAAACTGGGTTTACTCTGGCTATGTAAGGAGGCTCAGGGTGGCGGGTGATACTGCCCTTTGGGACCTGACTGGAGGCTTCTCCACATGTCAGGCAGGAGTCCAATGGGAGCCAAAAATGTCCCCATCTCTCACTCTCTTTTTTCTCTCTCTTTCTCTCTTTCTCCTCAGCTCTCCAATACTTCCCTACACACATTTTTTCCTCCCCTCTGAGGACCCAGACCCTTCCTTCTGCTAAATCTGTTCCTCCTTTACCTCCATAGAGTTCCTCTCTCCTGTCTCCATAAAATTCTCCCTCCATCTCCTCTGCCTGGCTTTTAATGCCTTCTAAAATATTCCATCTATTGTAACACAAAACTCTGGGCTACGGATCCTTATACCAAGCAAGGTGCTACTTTAACAGTCTAGGGAGTCACCTCTGATTTAGGCTATAATATGTCCATACCTAGGCCCCTCTAATTGCCTGACAAACATACCAAGACATGTTCTTAAAGTAGCCTGGTTTCCTTGCCACATGTTCCTCCCCTCTAGCCTGATTCTGGCAATATTCAGAGAAATCCTCTCCCTAGAGTTTCTTTGTGGCAAATCCTTTCCATTCTCTTAGGCAATAAGTCAGGCAATAAATTAAGAACAAAACCACTTCTAGGAAGATGAGTGGGCTGGCTTAGTAGGGTTGGGATGGTACCAGGTCATCCATTTAATGAGTTTTGAGGAACTTGGGTTCATAAAGGGATAAGGAGCCTGATCCCATGGCACCAAGAGGTCAGCACTCAGAATGGCAAGCAGGCTCAGAATCATGCCAGGCACATACTAAAATCTGCCTTTTTCTCCCTCTCTCTCTTCCTTAGAAATGGGTGGTGTTTCCAGTATTCTGGCTGAGAGTCCATTGGGCTGCCTGCTATGAAATTAAGATAATTTTCCCACCACAGAGCTAAAAGTCTACTGCAATATTACCTGGCTGCTGTATCACCTGGAGAACAGCCAGCATTAAACCACAATTGGAGTAGTCAGTTATAACCTTATCTTAAAATTAAATCTCTTTTGCAAAAGGGAGGGAAACCGCCAAGAAATTTCTTATGTACAACTTTTATGGCCTTATAACAGGACGAGCTCATAAAGGGCTCTTGCAAAGTATGTTATGCCCAAGAGAACTATGAAAAACTTCTTTCTCATATCTTTCCTTTGTGGGAGGAGGAAAATATTTCAAATAACTCTCTTTTAAACAGAGCCCATTCCCAGAATCCTCATTCAGTCTCTATTAAAACCCATTGTGGTGAATATAAATGTCAATGGTCAATATGACCTAAAAGATAAGGAAGCATAGCCCTCCAATTGGACTCTCAATTACAATACCATCTTCCAGTCTGTAAAAGACAGGGAGAGTAGTCAGAAATTCCCTAGGCCCAGATATTTGCAGCTCTCTATCAAGATAAGGATCTAAAAAAAAAAATAAGACATCACTTTTATTATGCTCATGTCTCAGTTTCCATTGAAAGAGAAAATACTTGTTTGCTAAAAGGCATAAGATGTACCACCAAGCTGGTTAATTGTAATAAGCCAAGGAAATCACTCAGGAGAAAGAGGATAAACAGGATCTGTTCTAGGAGAAGCTAGTGCTAGCCTTAGAAATTGCTTAAAAGCCCAGATTGCAGGTAAGGTCAAATCTCACTGTTCACCCATTTTGTCAGCCAGTTTACCCCTGACATTTGGAGAAAAATGCAAAAGCTCTCCATGGGCCCACAAGCTCCCACTGATGACTTGTTAGGAACTTCTTTTTCTGTCCTTAACAATCAAAACAAGGCCAAGGATGAGGAGATGGCAAAGAAAGATAATCAAAAGATCAGGAAACAGGCTCAGCTTACTAGAGTCACTGTTAACAGCACCCTGTCCTGTCAAGGTCACCAAATCATAGCTCCAGCCTCAAGGGCCCTACTTCAACTAAGTCAGAGGGCCACTGGCAGAGAGGTTTCTAGAAACCTTGAGACAACCCTCAATCCCAGGACCCACAAGGGTAAGTTTATTAATTTCTTAATTAACACTAAAGCTACTCTGTCCTAGACTGCCACTCTGGGCCTACTCCCACTCAGACTTGTATAATTATGGAATTTGATGGTAAAGCCAAAATTAAAGCCTTTTGCTTCCTTTGTAAGCTAAAAGACTTTCTAGCATCCCATCAATTTCTTTTTGTCCCTGAATACTCTACCCACTTCCAAGAAGGGATCTTCTTCACTCTTTAGGGGCCACTTTAAAGTTAGTAAAGCTGCCTAGCATTTATCACCTAGTTTACCCTGAGGTCCCTACTAGATCTGAAGCAACTTGGCATCCCTCAAAATGTCCTTAAGCAAATTAACTTGTCTGTATGGAATAAAGGCATTCTAGGGTGAGCTTGCTGAGTAGCCCTATATGCATTTAAATTTTCAGTCTTAAATCTTAGAGATATATTCTTTTGTATAGGTGTATATTCACCTTAACTCTCAAACTATGTAAATACAATTTTAAATAGCAAAAAACTTAAGGATAAAATTCCTGCCATACTCACTTAGAGGATGCTGCCCCAAAAGTTGCAGAATAATACCCATATCTTTAAAAATGCCTTAGCAACAAACCTCCAGCTGTCTCAGAGCATGATCTTATAAAGTGTTAACTTTGTAAGGTAGCATGCTCCTAATATGAAAATAAATTTTGTTTGTTGTAGTCATTGCTAACTGAATGGTTATGGAAAATTGCAGAAAGTTTAAGGAAGTGAATTTTGTTGCCAATTGCTAACTACAATCCCTAGATGGATGCAGAAAATTGTGGAACATTTACAAAAGTAAGTTTTGTTTATAGTTACTACTGACTACAATGAATCATAAAGTGTTTATAAAAATTAGTCAATGTTGCTCCTGTTAAACAGCTCTTAATGAAAAATTATAAAAAGTTTCTTAGCCATCTGAGTACTCTATCTAGAAAACAAATTTTATATTACATCAAAATAATGTCCTTGTTAATATTTATGTTAGCCTTATCATCTTTTATTTCTGAAGAAGATCTTCTCACTCTTAAAGGAAAACTGTTATAAAGGATTTGTTCTCTGAACTTGCAAAAGTAAGGTGCAAAAAATAGTTCAACATACTACATAAAAAGTGTTTAAGAAGCATTACAATAATTAAAATAAATTTTCTATCCTTCTGTTAGCTGAGTTTGAATGGGTGAAATTTTAATCATATATTTTTAAATTGTTTAAAATTCCTAAAAATTCATAATGTTCTATTCTAATACTAATCTAGATAATTAAAATATATACTTGCCAGTTACATTACTTTGCTCTAAAGCTTTTCAAAAAATATAGATGATCAGCTATATATTAGAATTTCATCTTCAACAACAAAAATACTTTAAAAGAGAAACAAGAAAGTATTCAAACTATATTCTGCCTGTTAATTAGCCTAAACCTGGTAAGTGTATGAGGGTAAAGCAGGACAAAATTATTGCTGTAATTTGTCAAATATTTTTATTTCTAAAAGCAGCTTCATTAATCAAAAAAAGAAATAAAGCGAAGTATGCAATAATCAGCCGAATGAGACTGAAGTCAAAGCCCTGCCCCCCAGGGACTTTAGCTCAAAAATCAAAACTAATTTCCCTCACCTGAGTTCTAAAACCATGAAAAGGTTATACCTTCCTAGTCCTGCATACTCACACAACAGTTTAGAAAATCCAAAAGCTTTCTCTCACTTAACCCCTACCTCAAAATACTTAATCTTTTAAATGCCATGCTCTTATCCACAGAACAATAGTGGTAATTCATTTCCCTGGCCATCAAAAAATAACTCGGCCAACATGGTAGCCAAAGCCCTACCCAATCAATCAAGCTCCTTCTAAACCTCATCCCCACACCCTTTAACTTGGCACATGTGCCCTCTTATTCCCCAGTTGAGCAAAATTGAGCTGCCCAGCTAAGATTCACTCTTAGACCTAAAAAAAAAAATTGTCATTTCCTTCCCTCTACCCCAGTTTCTCTTTGCTACTGCATCTCTTAGGCCCTCTCACTTCTATCCTTCTTTTGCTATTGCTCAGCCTTTGCATTTTTAAACTTCTCACCAAGTTTATTTCTTCCAGACTTGAAGCCTTTCACACTAAACCAATGCTGATACAAAGATTTTTAGCCACTCCAACTGCCCCTATGGACTCTTCCCCTCTCAACTTAAATGAGATAACCAGAAAGTTCTATGTCCCATCAGGCAGGACATATATATACCCTCTGACAAGCCAGAAGCAGCTACAGAAGACAGACCCTTGTCTATCAGGACCCATTAAGATTAAGGGGTGAGAACTCTCTGAGAGGGAAGTTGAGACAGGTTAGAGCTTGGACGTGAGAGGGGAGAATAGCTCTTAAACAAGGACAATTAATTAAGGTCAAGAAGGCTCCTGACCCCTCAGACACCTGCTTATGGAATACAACAAGCAACAGCTGATCCCTTTAGAGCCAAATGACCCACACCTGAGTCACCACGGAGATGGGTGGAGCAAAAAAACCCCACTTGAGTGAATCATGTACAAAGAAGTGTGAAGCCAACCAACCCACACAAATGCACTATCTACTACCAGACATTACCCTGCAGTTGTAAGAATCAAACTTTAAGTTTAACTTTCACAAAGGTGACACAGGCAGGGAAAGGGGAGGACCTCTGATGCAATCTTAGAACTGGCGCCAAATCCTTAATGACCAGGCCATTAACAATGTAAAACATAATCAAAGGGAGAACCTTTGGAGGGAAGTTTAAATTTGTTAGATTTCCTGGATAGGCTGTAACCTCTGGAGTATCCAATCAGTGGATAAACAGGGGAGGGACTGCAGGTCAGGCACAGGTATAACCGTCTTAGCGTTCCATTGTTTGGTGCACCAGGTACCATTTTGTGCTCAGCTAGGCATCCATTCTTGCAGGATCATGAATAAATTATCTTCTCCTCCACAATTGGATGAGCATTTGTTCTCCTTCAGGTATGGTGTCTTTTCTAACACAGTGAAGGGAGGGGAAGAGAAAACCCCAAACAAGGAAAGGGGAGGGGGAGTAAGTAAAGCTAATCTATAAAAGAAAATGGTCCCATATTGCCTATTGCCTCTCATTTTCCTAACCTCTGTCTTTGTAAGAGTTCCTCCATGTCCTCTTACAAGTGTTCTCAATAAATTTCTTATATGCTTAAAAAAAAGGGGAATTTGATTTACCACTGTGTTAGCTTTATTAAGGTATAATTTATTTATAATAAATGCATCCATTTTATTTGTAAACTTCAACATGATTTAATAACTAAAGGGAAGGAAACATTGCTCTGTAGGCCAAATTTTTACAAACAACCCTATCATAATTCTAGTTCAGAAATCCTGAAAACCTCAAAATATATCATCCACGGGTGATTCCTATCACTTTCTTCACAAGCATCTTTTCCTGTCATATTCTTTAAATGATAGCAACATGTACATTTTGTTTTCATATGTGTTTTTATTATTCTTAAAATCATTATGGACTCAAAGCAATCAACCATTTCCTTTTAGTTCAAATTGTGACTATTTGGTTTATGTCCGTTTACCTTTTCATTCTCAGCTCTGTTAGGGAGGAAAGATGTCTGTTTTTCTCACCCTTGTTTCTTCAGTATGCATTCAATAAATACCTGTTGAATAAATGATTTAATTCCTTGGTAACTACTTGACATTACAGTGCAGAAAAACAAAACACGCAACATTTAACTGATCAAGAGGAAGATCTTGTAAGACTTTGTGATATATGTTCATGTAACCAGACAAAAGCAGTGAGTTCTCTGCCTAATGTGCATAACAGCCAATCCATAACACCAGGGTTTCAGAGAAAGTGTTTAGTGCTAGGCATGGAATAGGAGATTAGATGCCTATGGGCTTAAAAGTCTGTGTCTCTGATTCTAAGCAGAAATGGAGTCAATATCATTTCAATAGCTATAAGCAAAAACAAGGGGGAAATGGAATTCTTATCATTTCAATAATACCTATAAAAGAAACAGGGGCAGATGCAGTTATTATCATCTCAATAGCAAGCAGAAGAAGAAACAAGGGAAAGTGGGGCTCTGACCATCTCAATACCTCAATAACAAGTATTGGCAGAAACAATTTACAAATGTAAAGGAGTGGAACTGTGTTAGAACCAAGTTAACAAGAACAAGTCAATGGTTAGTTCTGAACTGATTTAAGTCCCTTCATTAATATTATGTGTTTGCCTTTGTGAGTATAAGACCCTAAAGTTATAAGAGTATACATAGAGCATAAGACTCTAAAGTTAGGGAAAAAAAATCCCTGACAAAGTTACCATTATAAGGTCACAGGATGAAAGCCATGCAATCATTATCAGAGATCAAGTCAACTGGATTACAGTTCAGAGATTTTACCTATTTCCCTCTGTCTACTCTAATATACCAGAAAGTAAAAAGGAATATCGATATAATGATTCAATAATAACAGTCATCCCCTAAATCCTAACTTCTAGGTTATATTCACACTTGTCTTTTGAAACAACAATATTAGCTAATCAAGATAAGAATTACTACCCCAATATGTAGATGAGAAAACTAGGAATGATTGATTGGCTTGTTCAATGGACATCACTCAACCAGAAGACCCAGCATTTAAGCAATGTCAGTTGGGCAGGCCATGGTGGCTCAGTAGGCAGAGTTCTTGCCTGCCATGCATGCCAGAGACCTGGGTTTGATTCCCACTGTCTACCCATGCATTAAAAAAAGAAAGGAAATTAAGACAATGTTCCTTGATATAAATTAATGCTTCTTTTTTTTAATCCATTCCAACTTTTTCTATATTTCCCACTCATAATGGAAAAATTGAAGTAATTCTTAGAAATTATCAATAATCTCCCATTAATACAGTTGTAAAGTAGATTTTCTTGTTAAATTATTCCTTTACTACTTAATTAAAAGCCTACAAATCCAACAAAATTGTGCATTATCCACAATATTATCCAGAAAGGAAACATAAGTATTTAGGAAGAAACAATAACTTACTAATTTTTCTTTCCTGGTATTAATTTTCTCCTTCCCCTGCCCCCCACCAACAGTATGCATATCTTTGTTATGGTAAATGGATGGTGTCATACCATTTTTCATCTCATAAACACAGGATATTTAAGAGCTTATAAAATAATGACCAGTTTTTCTCTTTTTGGTCTCTTCTGTCTTCCGGGTTCTTAGGCAGTCTTGAATTGTAAGTATGTCACTGGTTATTTTCCTATTCTGATCCCAACCACGGGTTGTATTCTTTGCATCTCAGTGACTTTAAAAAATTTAAACGACAGAAATTATATCAATGTATTTCTCTTATTTGAAATTCTCAGTCTAAAATGAGCACAGCTTTCTTGGAATATTTCCCTACACAGCTGAATTTTATAATACCAATATTGAAATATATTAAAATTGAATGCATACAATTTAATTTGTTAAAACATCTTATTACTTCATCAAGTCAATTTTTATTTTTTATTGTAGAGACTGCTATACATTAAGATAAATGTGAGTAGTTTTAAATTTTGGTGGAAGTTCCCAAATAACAGTAAAATGGTTAGAAGATGATTAACCAGAAAACAAAATGCCTGTATAATTTATACAATTATTATCAAATACATCAAGAATTAAATTAAACAGGTCCAATGAATACATTATGAGAAAATACTTTTGACTAAACGTTTTCTGGAGACTGTAGTACAGTTGTGATATATAAGTAAAATGGTCACACAACTAATAAACACATCACATTGAATTGTCATTGAAGGTTTAAAGGCTGTCTTTCTCACTGATTATTCCACATCAGCTTTACCTGTTTAGCAGACACTACTTCATTTATCCTATTTCTTACCTGCTACCACTGCATGAGACTTTAGTTAACATATGGTGATATTTTCTTATTATACTTAGGATGCCCAGTTTTCTCTATCGCCCGAGACTAATGTTAATATAGTTGTGTCTTGCTGATAGATAAAAGCGTTTGGATGCATCCACGTTGATTTTAATTAAGTTTGCTTTAAATGTTCATAACAGATGGATCTATGATCAAATCATTTCCTCCTGAATTATTCAAATTAGCCTTGTAATAGGAATTTGAAAGATGAGCAGCCTTCTTAATCAAAAGACACTATCCAAAATGTGAAAATTTCCTTTCTTGGCTAAGTAGAATATGAACAGCAGAACCTAAGAGCAAGTTTTGCATTTTGAATGTGAAAAGATTTGATTTGTGATTTCATCACCTTGAACATTTCTATTTGCCCAGCTTTCTGAGATCATTTTACACCGGTTACAGACATGATGGAACATAACTCCTCAATGATTGACGAAAGCAAAAATGGAAAAATTAAAAACTACCTTATTTTACTATCTCTATTCTGATTGCCTGTTCATCAAAATTTGATTTCACAGTGCAGTCACACTATTTCCTGGAGAGCTAATGAATTATACTTGTGGGGTGCCTGTAATTATGTCATTTAGCTCTCAGCTCTCTTCCAGAAGCTATGGAACCCCCTTTGCTGTTAATTGTAAAGAAATTTTTGACAGCAGTATAAACTACAAATATCACAAATAAGCAACTTTATTTTCCAAACAATCATACAGTATTTGTTGTTTTTTTTTCAGCATTTGGGTAAATAGAGATTTATTTCTTATTCACAATCCTTTTTTTTAAATACATGTAGTATACTCATGGTTTTCTCTTATTATATGTTATTAGATTTTATCTAGAAAAACTTTTACCTTTTTTAATATAAAAAGGCAATATTAACCTACTGAATCATGGCTAATTACCTCCTTGCATACATCCTCCATGGAAAGAGACCCCTTGGATTTCAGTGTATGTTAGAAATAAGTATGAACTAGAGATTAAAGACAGGAATAAACAACCTCACATCACCAAAGAGTTGAATGGACACTTCCCCATACAAAAAGGCAAAATTTCAAGAAATGTGTTCAAACAATTATAAACAGAAAATTTCTTAAAATCTTATTTGTGATTATTTAGCATTAGTATTCAGATGAAAAGAGTAAAATGAGTGTCAGATTGAATTCAATCATTTTGCTACAGAATTTAACAATTGTCTTCTTTTCTTTGAACAGAGCCAGAAAAACTACACTTTCTATGTGTATGCCTAAATTTTAGTATGCATTGATCTAAAATATCTCAGAAAGACAAAAGATTATTTATATTTATTGAACTTCCCTCCTTATGTAACATGAAGATATTAATTTAATATTTATTGTTTCAAAATTTCATACAGTTAATCTTTGGAGGAAAATGACCAATTGAGAAGTAGTCCTACTATGCATTAGCATTGAGTACTAGAGTGACGGTGAATAATTGGAAGAGAGAAAACATTCTCATAGCTATGTGTCATAGCCACGGACCACGGCTATTACACTTGGTGTGTTATATTTATCTTATTTTACTAATACACTGAAATACAAACAATTCTTCTTGC
The DNA here is from genome assembly GCA_004026745.1 of Myrmecophaga tridactyla. Taxonomy (NCBI): domain Eukaryota; kingdom Metazoa; phylum Chordata; class Mammalia; order Pilosa; family Myrmecophagidae; genus Myrmecophaga; species Myrmecophaga tridactyla. The sequence goes on along the minus strand of PVIY010004615.1, from coordinate 10,087 downwards.
TCTCAAACATAAGAATATATATGTTATGTTATATTATGCTATGCTATGCTATGCTATGCTATGTTATGTTACGTTATGTTGTGTTATGCTATGCTATGTTTTATGTGGGTTCTCACACAGTTCTTGTCCAGCTGGAGCCTTTATCTTTGAATTCACTGTCAATTACCTCCACCCCAAAGGACAGGTGAATATGTAAGTATGCTGCCTTGGCATTCAGGTGGGAGAATGGGAGATCCAGGGGCCATTTCTCACTTCAAACTCTTCAGACAAGTAGATTCATTTGTTTGACTATTTAAGATAAACTTAATAGACTCAAAACATATAGATGGTATCATTGGGAATAAAATAAACTATCTATAAATTACTTGAATCAGTTCAGAAGCCATTCAATAATAAGGATATTTCAATAATGATTCCTGTGTGTTTATCACGCTGTGCCCATCTTTTTTTTCTTTTTGCATGGGCAGGCATGGGGAATCAAACCCAGGTCTCCGGCATGGCAAGCAAGAATTCTGCCACTGAGCCACCATCCCACCATCCCATCTCATTTGTTTTTGAAAGCAGCAGAGTGATCAAGATGATGAAGTCTAATGTCTAGTTACCCTTGTCTCCACATCCCATCAATATTCCATAGGGCTGCATGATAATTAAGGGAATTAATGCAAGTAATGGGCTTAGAAGAGTCACCAGTATATAGTAATAATTTAAAATACATAATTATTGGGCGGCTGCCGTGGCTCAGCAGGCAGAGCTCCGACTGCCGTGTTGGAGGTCTGGAGTTTGATCCCTGGTGCCTCCTGCCCATATGCAAATTAAAAATAAATAAATAAATAAAATAAAATACATAATTATTATTCTTTTTTAATATAATGGGATTGGTTGAAAAACCTGCCATGGGCATTTCAGGATACGGTTAATATATACCATGCCTATCTTCAAAGGTAAGAAATATAAATTTATAAACAAGTAAATATCTAAAGATTGGGATCAAATCTAAATTTATGCAAAATATATTATTATAAAAGGGAAATTATGCTGTGCTAAAAGAGGCCAGTCTTTTCCATGAAAGGGAATGTTGGCATTGAATAAGTCCATGCACATTGGTTTTTCAGACTGCTTATAAAGGTTCTCTTATTTCCAAACTGCCACTTTCTGTCTAGCTGGACAAAAGGACGATTTCCACCAGCCTTTTGATTTTCCCTCTTCCCTTTGTCACTTTGTTACCAACTCTATATCACTCAAATTCAGATTTATAGCATAGCTATGTGCTCTCTATTTAACCTGTCAAAATGTTAATATCTCTGATTTTGGCCTTTTCTACTCTCACTTTCTGGGCTTAACTTTATCCGTGCTATATATCTGCTGTTTTCTCTCTGTCTTCATATTTTCCCAAGGAAGTAATTGAGGGTTATACAAAGAATATAAGAAAAAGTACTTATATTGCTTCTATAATAATAACAATTATTCTTATTAAAAATTTAGTCTACCAGACACTGATCCAAGCAATTTATATGTATCATATTTAATCCTTAAAATAATTTTATAAGACAAATATTAATATTTTAATATTACAGTAAAGAGACTAAGTCACAGAGCGTTGAGGAATTTGGTCAGGTTTATGCAATTATATTTTCATATTAGGTAATAAATTTCAATGTTCTAGCTACTAGGAATATTGCAAGGGAAATATTGTCTTCTTGTGGTGAATGTAGAGAAGTTCTTTCAACAAATTTTTATTGAACGCTTTTGTCCCTACTATTTTTAGCTTTTAAGAGTTCACAAAAATTAATCAGAATAGCCAAAAATAATTAGAACAGGATAATGGACAATTAGAACCAAAAGGGCAGAATAAGGCGATTAGATTCAAAGCAAAAGGAGTTTTGCATGGAATAAAGTGGACTAGAAAAGACAGGAATTTGTGTGTTTACTGACACAAACAACTGTCAAAGAGGAGAAGAAAGTGAATATTTCTATGTGAAATTTGGAGTTTGCTATATTCTGCAGAATTAAGGCTCACCAAAAATACAAAATGACCTTCAGAAGGAAGTTAATTTGAAGTCAGAGATAGCAGGTAAAGAAAAAATGAAAATTAAAAAATAAAAGTTGTTTATTCTCTCCTTCTCAATTTTATTGGGTATAACTCCAAACACTATAGAATTATAAATCGCACATACAAAGATGTTGTAACTAGTCAATTAATTGTGAATAAACCTTTAGAAATCTTGCAATGAGGGAGGAGATATATGCTAGGAGCCTTAATCTGCCAATCACTTGCATTTCGACTTGGAAAGAATTTAATTAGAATATAATTCCCCAGCTAAATGAAAAGCTGTTTTATTAAGAAATAGTTATCAAAATAGTGACAATCTTTAGATCTCTTTTGAATTAACTACTAAATTTAAATTCTTGAAAAACACAATTGTGTGATTTCTAAATTGTATATATATATATACAAACACAAACACACACAAATATATATGTATACTTATATATTTTTTGAGAATAATTCTTGCAATGTAATTAGAGCAAGTAAATATTAATGAAGTGATACTATTTTATGGTATTCAGTTTATGATAAAGTTATGGCAGAAAAAAGCACGTATCAATTAAGCTCAGGTCGACATGATTGTAATCATAATGGGACAAACTAGTATAAAGAACAGTGTAGCTGAGATGTCAGTTTATAGGGTTTAGTAAATAAGTGTTCCTCCAAGCCTTGCAGGAAAAGTTAAGATTTGACTATGTATATAAGTCTTAGTAAGCGTTAACTTCATATTGAACTCTAGAAACAAGTTCAGTGTGCAACTGTTAAATGTCTAGAAATATCGCCAGTGGCTCTGTGGGCAAATTATGCTATTAGTTTCTTATCTGCAACTAAGTTATATAAATATTCCTCTAATTTATCACTAAAATGTTTCTGTCATTCTGCCCATCGTGAGCTTTTGGGAAAAAATAAAAACCAGACAAAATTAGCTGTAAGTATGTATATGCCTCCCTGTGCCTGTGTGTGCATGTGTGTGTGTGTGTGTGTGTGCATGCACAAATATATCAGTTCTCAGTACATTTCCCTAAGTCTAGATCTCAGATTTATTTTAAGTTACCAGAGTTCTGTTTGGTGTCCTCTTGGATCCTTGTAATATGATAAGGTACATCCTTAAGACATAATGGAAATGTGCATTTTTCAGATGACTTAGCTACTATTTTTCCATTTTGTTCTGCAGTAGAATTTGCATTTTCTTTTTATGAAGTTGTGAACCAAAATGCCTAGAATAAAACACATGACCCGTATAATCTTGTCTTTTACCTTTCCACTGATACACTCTCATATATAGTCATAGCTTATGGTCAATTGTGTGTTAACATTTGTGGAAGCCCACAATATTTCAAATGAAAATATACAGTGATACACAATTGATTTTCTAGATGCCTAAATTTTTTGAGTATATAGTTACTTTTTTAGAAGGGATATCAGATATCATTTGTATTTTCAGTTCTGCCAAGCACTAGGCTTTGAATATCTCAGGTACAGAATATAACAGGGTGAATGAAAGAGTAATACAGCATAGTCTTGAAGCCAAACAGTCTGTATCATTAGTAAAACTGTGTATTCTGTATTTTCATCTGAGTCATTGATAAAAACCCAGAACAAATAAGAATCATCAATGCTTTGAAATAGATTGCTCTGTCAATAGCAGATCAATTTGGAAAGGTGGACACAAATGCTTTTCTTATTTCAGATATACAGAAAGGAATAGACAAGTCCGGGGCTTGAGTGTTACTGGGGAGAAACTAAGTACAGAGTCCTACATAGTCAAGAATGGGGAAGAGAATAGTCCTTGGTAACAAGGGTTTGTTGCTGTTTTTGTTTTTGTATTTAACTTTGTGCTTACTGTAAGCCACATGCCTGTTGAGCTGCTTTATGGTTATGTCATAGGACACACCTCAGTCACACAGACTTTCAGCAAATGACCATTTTATTACTTATACAACACAAAGAGTCCAAAAGAGGAGGGGAAGAGATTCTATCACAACTGGTCTGCTCAGGTCAGGGTCTGTGGCTGGCAGCTCTATAAGCCCTACTTTGCAGAAGAGAGGAGAGACAAATCTGTGCTGCCTGAGTGTGAGTTATTCATAACACCCCTCCTCACTCCTGCCTTTCAGAATTCCATTAAATCTAGCACCTCTCCCAGGCTGGGAAATGGAAACTTTGAAAAATCTGCACACAAAGAAAAGGAGGAAGAGGATAGGTGAAGACTGAGAGATAGGCACTAGGCATGTCTGTGAGTTCTCCAACCATGCTTCTGTGTCACATGTCAACAGTGACAGCTGATGACTTAGGTGACTTCATGATCCAGATCCTCCCCTGCAAAGTAGCTAGGATTACCCATACACTTGTCAGTATAAAAATGAACCCACTTGACAAACAGTTCACAAACCATCAATTACTTATGTTTGGCAGGTTATAATTTTCATTAATAGCCATGAACACATGAGTGGAAATTTTCCCCAAGAAAGAGCCAATTCAGAAGATGGTTGTATTTCCATGCGTCTTACTATTTCTCACACTCAAGGCATGTTTGTTTTGTCCTTGAAACATATTACTTTTGATAATATCAATATCACACTGTAAACTGACATTTTCATACAGGCTTTTAAAATGTGCTGAATTTATACCTATTATTAGTAGAAGACAATGCCTAATTATCCAATTCATTCCATAACACATTAAAAAGCTTTTAGAGCGATTGGAACATAATCAAATTATAGATCACATCAATTCAAATCAAATATTTATCTATGCCTTCACATTCTAGCTTAAAGCAAACTGGCAGACTTAGAGTAACCTTAGCCCAATTCATAATAAACTTCATTATACATGTTCAAGAACTCTCTCTAGAAGAGTAGGGAGCTCTGCTGCAATGATTTGGCATGGCTGATTAAACTCACAAGTGGAAATATGTACAAAGGTTTAAAGATTAGTTTGAAATGGATTTTTATGCCAACTGAATTGACTCATCACACCAAAATTAAGAAAAAAATGCATGACTTCCATATTAAATCCAGCCATATCACATGTACAAATAAGTTATCATATTGTAATTATAAGCCAAATATTCATCCAAACATTGGCTTAGGTTTAATTTCTCATTTCTCCAAAGTGTTGAATTATACTCTGCCTTACTTATTTCCTCTCCCACCACTAGCAATATACTTACCTGGGGGAGAAAATTACTAATAGCAATTTAGCTAATTATAAATTAAATCAATTGCTAAAATATAAATGGATGCAAAATAATGATATAAACAATATTTAGAAAATAAAAATGTTTATAAATCACTAATAGAATAAAAATAACTCAATATAATTTGGGATCTTTTTATGACCAGCTTTATGATCTTTTGAAATCATGGGGTTTTCCTAAGCTTGTTTACTGATTTAAAAAATTGGAAGAGATGGATTAGGTCCCTTGCTATATAACGTAATATCCTTCAACCAGCAATACTAGTATTTTTGGGGAGCTTGATATAACCACAGTCTTAGATACCCTGCTCTAGACCTACTGACTGAGATCTGCATCTTAACAGGATCCCTGGGGGATCTATATGTGCACTTGTTCTAGTTTGCTAACTGCCAGAATGCAATATACTGGAATCAGAATGGCTTTTAAAATAGGGAATTTAATAAGTTGCTAGTTTACAGTTCTAAGCATGAGAAAATGTCCAATTAAAACAAATCTATAGAAATGCCCCATCAAAGGCATTCAGGAAAAGACACTTTGGTTCAAGAAGGTTGATGATATTCAGCATTTCTCTCTCATCTGGAAAGACACATGGCGAGCACATTCACAGTTTCTCTCTCATCTGGAAGGGCACATGGTGAGCAAGGCATCATCTGCTAGCTTTCTCTCCTGGCTTCCTGTTTCATAAAGCTCCCCAGGAGGCATTTTCCTTCTTCATCTCCAAAGGTCACTGGCTTGTGGGCTCTCTGCTTCTCATGGCTATGTTGTTCTGCTCTGCTCTCTCTGAATCTCCTTCTTTCTCCAAAATGTTTCTTCTTTTTATAAGACTCCAGAAACTTATCAAGATCCACCCAAACGGGTAGAGACATGTCGTCACCTAATCCAGTTTAACAACCACTCTTGACTAAATCACGTCATCCAGGGAGATGATCTGATTACAGTTTCAAACATTTAGTATTGAATAGGGATTATTCTGCCTTTATGAAATGGGATTTAGATTAAAACATGGCTTTTCTAGGGGACATACATCCTTTCAAACCAGCACAGCACTGAAGTTAGAAAAACACTGGCCCCAAAGTCTTTGATCCCTTCTATCTCTCCAGTCTTACGGCTATTCCTCTATACTTCTTTCTCTTCAGAATGGATGTCTGCCCAAAAGAGTGGTCTGATATGAAAAGCAGGAAGGTTATCTGAGTCAGGAGTGCTTCCAAACCAAGCACTTCTAAATATTAGGTCTCTTCATTATCTTATCATAAAGTTGTCTTAAATTTTAAAAGTAATCTAAGCAATTTAGTGTATTTCTATTATAGCATTAAAGTGACTTTAAAATTTTGGAAATTGAAATGGTATTTATAGTCAACTAGTTGTAATTTGATATACATTATATAATGATCTGATAGTTCTTTCTGGAAATATAGGTTTATTGATTACATACTCCAATTTTGTCTCATGGAATAACTGGCAAAAGTAAGATGGGATAAACCACTATTGAATTATTATATTATAAATCCATTCTTCCCAAAGTACATGAAACATATACAGATAGAGAAATAGACAGACAGATAGATAGATTGATAGATATAGGTTAAATACATAGATTTCAAAAACAAAGAATTCAATGGTGGTATCATACTGATTCCTTTGATTTTTTCGTTATAGCTACTTTTATAGCAGATGAACATGCACTGATACTATGCATTTCTTTATACATTCATACAAAAATGTGATTAAATTTTTCTTCCACAAATTGAGTTCTAACATATTTCTCCCTGCATCACAATCTATTAGCATTCGTGTGATTCAAACACCCAAATTATACAAAATCTAAAATGTATTTAAAGAATCTGATATTAGTAGCAAGACTTTGGTTTGAATACTTGATATGTGCTAAAAATGTTTATTTTGCTTACTCAAATCCATATCCAGATATCAAGAGGAAAATTTCCTTAAATAACTTTCATGGTCACTGAACAATTCTGAAAATAAGTTTAAGAACTGTGAATGAGAATAGTTTTATTTTGTAAATATGCTTTAAAACCTTTTCCCACAATTTTAAAATTGCCTAAAAAAGGAATCATTTTGCCCATGTGGAGAATTACTTAGGAGCAGACAACATGTAGCATACTTAGTTTTAAATGAAAGTTGTTGACATTTGTAACAGAAAAATCAAATGAAGTAACTCTGTCTTGAATTATTCTAAATTACCAATCATCTGTGCCAGTTAGGTAATGGCTTCCTATTAAGGTTAATGGAAACTGAATGTAAATCTCCATGAATAAAATTAAGGCTGTACTATATGCCAATTACTTAGGGCATAAGGGTCTGTGATATTCACCCTTTATAAAGACAAACATACTTACTAGAAGCCCTAGGCTAATAACAAAACAATTTTTACAGTAGCACTTAATGGGTATGGTCAACAAAAGGCCTGAATTCAAGGAAACAATTTCGTCATTAAACTTTAAAGCTTCTGAAAGCAGTATTGCATACTGTTATCACCAAAGGCTACATTTTAAGTGAATGGGATATGGTGAAATCATCATGTAGGACAAACAGTTGGGAGTATTTTAGTTTCAAATAATATATATCATGGTTTTCATTTTTAATAACTTATTTTTTTAATCAGGGAGGTATGAATTTTAACTTCCTATTCTTCATTCATCTACTTTTTTTGTCCTCTTCCAATTTCACCCCAAATTCTATATTTCCTTAGATTCCTTAGCTTCTACATCATGTGTGTATTGGAGGAAAGTTCCCCTTTGCCACTCTTTATTAACCCTCCATTTTCTCTCCTTTCACATTTCCCGGTATGGTATCAGAGAAAGGTTGTGGATTCTTGCCCAGTGTTCTCAGTGACCAGTTCCTGAGATACCAGGGTTTCCAAGAGAGAAAGAGTTTATTGCTAGGCATGAAGCAGGAGATCAGATGGTCTACAAGCCCCAAAATCTATCTCCCCAAAGTACAGTAATTCTGGTAGTTTTATAGTATCAAAAAATGGGCAGGTTTTAGGATAATGAGCATGATTGGTTCTACATGATGTAATTAGAAGTGCTTTAATTATTGAGCATGCACAAATTAATTACATACTTAGTTGCAGAATGTATGTAAGAAAATGGTGGCCTTAATATGCTAAAGGGCATGGTTTTTAGTACTATAATCTGATATTGGTTACTTATAGATTAAAACCTAAGCAACTACACATGCCAAGTGGGCCCATTTCAGTTACATCCACCTTTGGTTATCAAGATAACTTTGGAATTGGGGAAGCTTAGTTTGGGCTCACCTAAAACCCTTCATTAATACTCATTAAGTTCTGTCTTTAGTGATCACTAAGTGTTAGGCATGGAGTCATTAAGGAATCCACATGAGGCAGCAAGTCAAAGCTTAACAGGTTTATTGAAGAGAGAAAAAGCAGAGAGGAAGCAGGGAGAAAGCAAGCAGGTGGGAACCAGTGTAAACTGATAGGCAAAAGAAAGAAAAATGGCTGCCACTATTTATGCTGGGAGTTGTGTTTTCAAAAGAGAGTGGCGCTGGGAAGGGAGGGTGCCCACTAGGTGGTGTGTTGTCCCTTGATTGAATGGGGGTTTGTTAACTTAGGATATGATAGATTGCTGGGGTATTGATGCACTATTCTCTTTTTATGTGCAGCTGCACATATCAGGCAGTGTAAGACACTGGTAGGAGAGGGTGTTATCAGCAGGCACAGATTATAACCCTATCTCTAGTTATCTGGGATGTCGTCATTCATCTGTAGGATAAAATGCCAGCCAGTAGGTAACTGGTTCATATCTGGATCCTTGGACCTGCCAAGGATGCTGAGGAGGGGGGCTGAGGTGCTCTTTATCAAGAGTTCTGTTTGCTCTTTGAATTTATTTTTCTAAGACCTAACATTCTGCATTTTCCTTTTAATAAAATTGAATGAAGCTGGTGTTGGATTTTTGGTTAGTGCCTTAGTTTAGCTTGAAGCAGTTTTTGAAGGAGTAGGGGGCATTGTGTTCTTTCTTTAGCTACTTCCTGCTGAGTTTGGGTGAAGTTAAGGGGGAAGAAATTGCTTCAAGCTGAGCAGGGGCATCATCAATTGGGTCTCTGAGCATTTTCCATTGGAATGAGTTGATGGCAATGGTTTTGCTGTGACAGGAGCTATAGCAGAAGTATGTTGTTAGAATTTTGCTGGTTGGTCATGGCTGCTATTGATCTGTGAACAAACTGAATCAGACATTATAAGAGGCAGGGGACTAGGAGGGGGAGCAGTATGGCTCATAAAGGGGTGGAGAAGAATGAAAGAAAATTTGAGAGCAAGACAAAGGGGTGAATGATAAAACTAGTTGTTTTTCTTGGAGGGTTTAGCATCTTCGGGTTTTGAGTTTCTTTGACAATGGAAAAATTTGGAGGTTTTAAGTTTCTGAAAAACAAATTTAATAAGTAAAATTTTATAGAGCATTAGACATTTTTAGGGTTTCTAGCAACCCTGTTGGTTGTGGTTTGCCATATTGTGGCAGTTGACGATATTTGGCTGAAGCTTGCATAAGCACAACCTTCAGAATAACCTCTTGACTCAATTTGAAATTTCTTCACCATTGAAACTCTATTTCTTTCCCCCCTTTTGGTTAGTTCATCCATAATATTAGAACCAGTTTCTCTTTGGAGCTTATGTCTCATTGTGCCAGGGTCAGCTATGTCCTGTGATTTCAGGGCCCAATATGTTTCACACTGCCAGTGTCAGGCTTACACTCCTGGAAATTATGGCTCACATTGCAGGGAAATTCAGAGTTTGGCTTATAAAGAGAGACCACATTTGAGCAATAGCAAAGATTTTCTGGAGATGGCCCTTAGGTATTAAAGTAATT
>PVIY010004614.1:0-101805 GCA_004026745.1 Myrmecophaga tridactyla | reverse complement strand
ATCTTTTTTTCTCTATTATCGTTTTATTTCTTTTTCTGATGTCTTTTTATTTCTTTCTCTAAATCGATGCAAATGTTCTAAAAAATGATGAATATGCAACTATATGATAATATTAAGAATTACTGATTGTATATGTAGAATGGAATGATATATTAATGTTCTTTTGTTAAGTTTTTTAATTAATAAAAAAGTTTAAAAAGAATTAAGACCCACCCCAGGTTGGTGGTCACGCCTTAACTTTAGTAACCTCACCAAAATATCCTCTCTAAGAGAGGTCTATACCCACAGAAATGGTTTAACTTTTCAGAACATACTTTACTGGGGTTCACACAGTTTTAAATCACCACATTGACAACTTAAAACTCAAAGCCACATAGTTTTTCTAACTTAATTATTCAGCATTCCATCTAGTGAAATAGAATCAACTAGTGCTTCCTCCATCCTGCCAGCCTATTAAGTAATAAAGATTGACAGTATAGATAGTCAGAGCAAGGATGCATCTTGCTTGCACAACTTCTTACAGAGAAACATTTACCCTCTGATTTAATAACAAGATGAATAACCAAGTTTAATCTGAGTTTACATGAACATTTACATGACTTTTCTTCTTGATATACCTACGATGAAATTAAAATTAATCCACATCACTTAAATGTGACATACTCTTTCTGAATCATTTATTAAAAGGGTATCACCTGCCTTCTATATGTTAATTACTGTTATACCAACTTCTTATTTAAACCTCTGATGAACACGTGGGAGACATGGGAGGGGGTGTAGCACAATGGTTAAGATCAGGTTCTGTGACATTGTCACTTACCACCTGCTTGATTTTAGATGAGCTCAATGTCAGTTTTCTCATCTGTAAAATAGGGATAATGGTTTCTATGTACTGGAGTTGTTTAAAGAATTAAGTGAAGTAACTATAAATCAAATACACAGCAGTGGGTAATAAAATAAGTGCTCAAAAATGGTAATTTATTAACAGAGAAGTGGAATTATCTAAAATTAATTCTTTAAAGGTTGGCTTTAAAATATTATCCTATAAACAGAAAACTGATTTGATATTAGGGGTTTGGCTTTCCTGGTAAATTAGTGATTTCCATGCCAGATTTTACAACATATCATATGACTCCCATTTCTAGAGAGTGTTGTGAAACATAACTCATTGTAACCATTTATAATGTATGGCCCATAGGGAAGACAAAGTGTAGGGAAGACAAAACAGATGATGAAACATTTCTAAAAAATTAACATGTGCAGGTAATCCCCACTTTTGATGCGATTTCTATTCTTCCAGTCCAAATTCATGTTGCAGACAAGTCAGATAAAACCAGTGTCATGCAAGCAAACAGCCACGGTTTAAAATCTATAAACAGGTAAAACAGGAACTGTTCTGACTGCTTTAAGTGAGCACAAGTGGATCACACAAATTAAGTATACAGTGGGGGCCCCAATGTAGCAGAAAATTTACCAACAGATGAAAATATATTTTACTGTGTTGAATTTTCTTTTCTTTGCCTATATTTCATAGGTTACTATAATAAATACTAAATATTTAATTATCACTTTGTCACCTTGAATCAAAGTTTTGGGAGAGACATGATCTCCCAAATTTGTCCAGAAAAGGCTTAGGTTTTCTTTTATACCAGATAAATAGCTATACATGAAGCTGAGGTATGCACAAATCTTCTATTAACCAAGGAGGTAAGCTTACATGTGAGATCATTCTTTTCTTAGATAGCACTGAAGCACCTACATATTTACAAAATTCACTAATGACTTGAGATGGACCTGGAAAATATCTGATCCTCCTATTAATCTGCTCTTATTAAGAGACCAGTCTGCCAGAAGGCATCCAGGGCAGCCTAAGAGGATATGTGAAGTGGGGATGGGGAGGAAGACAGGGATGGGGTGGCTTCAGCACAGAAAGACTGTATGTTGTTAGGAATGATAAAAGTAAAACATTCATAATCTTTGCCCTAGTGATAAAACACATACTTGTTGGCTACCTCCCCGCAAAAAAAAATTTCCCTGAGATTTTTATAACAACAAACTCCATTTTTGTAGGGCTGTTTATTACTTCCCTAGTATCTGGGGTCGAAATATCCAGTGGATAAAGGCAGTAAGCCATATCAAAATGAGGGTTAATTTAATAATAGAGAAATAGCTGTTCTTCATCTCCACAGGACTATTTTTTTAGACAGTTTTATTCATACATCACACAATCCATCCAAAGTGTACAATCAATGGTTCTTAGTATAATCACAGAGCTGTGCATTCATCACCACACTCAATTCAAAGGATTACATTGATGTATAAAGGGAATGCAGCAATGGGATTGGATGTTTAAATGAAAAAGCAACAATTATTGTGCCAAGCAGAAGGATCCAGAGCGTGAGGAAGCTTGGATAACAGAAAGGACACCTGACTAGGTGTGAGGAAACCCAATTTCTATTCCCGACTTTATATCTCACTGACAGCTACACTGGCATATCATTTCACCTCACTTGGCTTGAGTGTCTTCATACATAGTGTTAGAGAGAGAACCAAACAATCAGTTCCTTCCTGTTTGAGCATTACACCATCTTATGATTTGACTCATTGTGGCTGAAGCTAGGAGTTGGAAAAGACTTCTCTGGAGTGGTGAGAATCGAGCAGGGTTTTAAAGGAAAGAAGTCATGGTACAAAAAATAAATCAACTCAAAGGGAAACAGCGTGTTGTTTTAGAGACACTGGCAACTCATAAATCTGTTTCACTGTAAAGGGAGTAAGATCTGGTAATATATAAAAAAAGGAAATTAGTCAAGCATATAAGAAAAGAACTGATTTTAATTGAAGGTAAAAAGGAAATGGGAATCACGGAAGGATCCTATACTAACCTACCTCATAGGCACTGGGTTCACCTTGGCTTGTGGCTTCTCTTGGCCTGAGCTATGACATCACCTTGAGGTTTCATGCACCACTTCTGTGTAAAAGACTCCTAAGCAACCAGGTGACTTCAGCTCCCTAACCCCCTCAGAATCACAATCATCTCTTCAACTTCTTCCTGGCTATATACTGAGTTGTATAGATGCATCTCAAATGCAGTATATCCCAAACTGAATATACCATTTTCTATCTCCACCCCTAAGTATGTTCTTCCTGGGTCCCTTAAATTTCAGGTTGATAGCAAATCAGGCTGCTCAGGTGCCCAACCTCCCAAACCTCGTTTTCCTCCATTCCCCCAAATCAAAAGGTTCTCTTTTTAAACTTCTTTTACATCCTTCCTATCCCTGGCCTGGCTCAAGCCAATACCTCATCTTCTGGGAGGACCACTCAAATAGCCTCTTCTCCTGAACTTTCTAAGTCTCATTCCTATACCATATCCAGAGAGTGCTTTCTAAAACATATCACCTCTTGCTTTAGCTTCCGGTTATAATAAAATTAGAATGGTGTCTCATGGAGGAATGTGGAAGATCTGGTAATGGAAAGTGATGGAAAGCAATGCTATCCATCTTCTCTTTGTTTCTGCTTCTATTGGCTCTTGCTAGTTCCATCCTAGGAAAGTAAGGGTTTTGATACCCAAAGCCTGGGCAGCCCAATGAAATGCTCTTTGATCACTGATCACTTGAGAATAGCTAGAATAGGCAGAAAGGACACTTCAATATGTGGCTTGCTGTAGGACTCAATGAACTTCATGTGTGAGGCTATGGTCACTTCTAACTTCAGCCCACGTTGTCATGGGCTGGGTAATGGATTTGAACCATCCCTGTTAGGGGAAGAGATTTTTAAAAGCCTCTATCTCAGTTTCTATCTACATGTCACTGGTGTCTAAGGTCCCAGATACCTGGTATTTTTGATCAGGAGGTTTATTTTTACTTCCTGGTCAGTAGCAGTGGTTGCTATGACAGTCAACTCAGGTCGTATAGGAATATCGTTCCACTTATTGATGTTTTGCCCTGTAAATATTCTGGAAGGACTTTAGGTAAGTGTGACCATCCGATATATTTATTTTTCATATCTTTTGTTCTCCCAAGCCCAGAGTAAAAGACATACTGCCTCTCTTTTCCACACTCCCCACTGGGCAAGAGTGAGAGGTAGGGGCTGGTTTTTCACAGTAACAATGGGGAAAATGTGTCCTGGACCAAGTCCCATGCCTGCCTCCATCACCATCTGCAAGGGCTTGAGCATTTACTCACCCAATCCAGGCCTCCAACACTTCAGCTATAAAATAGGGATAATTGTATGGGCTCTAAGTAAGATTTAGTATTAGTGGCAAAAGAAATATGGAGGAAGCACTTTGAAATCATTTAAGTGGCACATACATTTAAGGGGGAACTCATATAGGAAGCCAATTCTTTTGACAATTAAGCTGATTTGGAGAGAGGATGCCTTTGGCCTTGGAACATTATTTTAGATTGAAACAAAACAACCCATGATGTGAGCTTTATTTACACTACTTTCCTTCCAAGAAAACAAAACAGCAGGTGTTGCAAGGTCACTGACATTTCTTAACATTTAAGTCCCACTATATATAGAAGACCAGGTAGAAATATGTGGCCCAAACATAGAATTGCAGTCGTCTCTTCCACTGTGAGAAGGCAACCACCTGAGTAGAAAATTCTTCTCTGAATCTACATTGCAATAATTGACCAATAATGTACCATTTGCATTCTGTTGCTTGGAGCTTTAAGAAACAGAAAAGGAAAAGAAAAACAAAACAAAGTAACCACACCAACAATTTCCCACACAGAGTGCCAATGAAATGCAGCCGTGCCTATCTGCCTAACCCAGAGGAGGCCCTTTAAAATATTCCAGTCAGCCAACACTGCTAGTCACTTCCCACTCCCATGTTCCCTGGAAGAAGATGCGGGAAGTGAAGCATTGGGCAAGAGAGAAAGATTAGTTTTGAAAGACCAAGCTTTTATGTTATCTATGTTTCAGGCAAAACATCTAACTTGATCTTACTATTAAATTAACTTGGTCAATGGCTGCTGGTGGTGGAAATCACTGGTTGCCAATTTTATTATCTCATCTGGGACAAAAAATAAAAAACTTTGGTTACACTTAGAATAAATACATCAAGGTTCTGCGCATCTACAAAGGCTAATTCTTATTCAAAATGGTTGTAATATGAAACAGTGCCAAGTAGTTCACTTACAAGGCCGAGCTCACCTTCAAAGCTAAGGCATGACAGTCATTTAAGTCATGGATGCCCTGAGTCAATGACTTAAGTTACTTGCTCAGGCATCTTCCTTCCCTGGCCATCTGTACCAGGTCCCTTCACAACATGCTCTTTTAGTTCTCTATCTCTTTCTTTCACAGCATTTATTATGTACACTCCTGCATGCAACTGATTAAAAGTTTATTTCTCTCCCACTGAACTATAACCATGAGGTGTGTCTACATGTATTTTGCTCATTATTGTATTTCCAAGTTTCAGTATGGAGAAGCTGCTATTAAATATTAATTGAACAAATAATAGAGTTAAAATTAGACCTGCTTGCTTGGAACAAAGACTACACAAATGCTTATAATCTCCACATCACCATGTCTCCAATTTGCCAAATTGCATTTGACATGCCAAGTCTGCTGAATTTAGCTAGGGACTGAAGACTTCATTCAAGCTCTATCAGCAGGAAAGAGGGTTTTAGCTCAGCCAGGGCATTAAGAATAATTTGGGGCAGATCTGAGTACACTGATGAGAGAGTAAGATAAGACATCTAAAAGAATTCATGAATAACTAATAAGAATCAGGTCAAATGCCCATATCTCAGAGATGACAACATGTAGTTTTTGCATGGGCTTGATGGGTTGGCATTGGGCTTCAATGCAAAGGAGAGAACCATGTTTTCTTTGGGAATTTTAGAGTTTTAATGACCTCCCAGGAAACAGAAGCCATATTCTCCATCTGTAGGCTTAACACACGACTTCTGAATCTGTGGGACTTTGCCATGGCTTGGTGACAAATTCAGATGCACACATGCAAAGTCTCCCAGTCAGTGGTCCAAGTTTCTTCTTGTGTAAAGTGAATGAATCTGAAGTTATTTCTTAGCAATCAAATTTGAAAGGCAGAAAAGGTTGTGCCAAGGTAGCTAATGGTGTTTTATCTTCTCTCTCTCTTTTTTTTTTTTTGCCTAACACATACAAGAAATAATATTTTTCATTTATATTTTACGCCTCCCCATCTGTTTTTCTTGTGGAGACTCTTATCCATTCAAGGAAGAGGACTACATAATCATTTTATTACACAAAGGTAGAAATGAAGAGGGACCCATGTACCACTGATTCCTGTCATGGCCAGAGATGGGCTGCCAAGAGAAGGGGCGAGAGGAATCTCATTTTGGATCCACTGTGACACCATGTTTGCTAGTTTGAAAGTGTTGTGAACCCCAGAAAAGCCATGTCCTCTAATCCTGATTCAGCATTGTAGAGTGGAAACCCTTTTGATTAGATTATCCCCTCAGAGATGTGGTGCTCCCAGTGTGGATGTGTCCTTTGATTATATTATCTCCATGACAATGTGGTGTGCCCAATTGTGGGTGTGGCCTTTTGATTGATGGAGATGTGATGCCACCCATTCAAGGTGGGTTTTGGTTAACTTTAGAGTCCTTTAAACGAGGAAACATTTTGTAGAAGCTTCAGAATCAGACATAAACACAGACCTTTGGAAATGCAGATGCAGATGCTGGAGAACATTTACTTCAGAGCTGAAAGAGACACAAATGTTTGGAGATGCTTTGAGTGCTGACAGAGAGGTTAAATGCCTAGACATGAGCAGAGCCCAGCAGACATCACCACGTGCCTTCCCATGAGATGCTAAGCAAGCCAGAACCCAGAGTTGTATCCCAGAGGAACTAAGTGAAGGCCCACCAGAGTTGTGTTCTGGAGGAGCTAAGTGAAGGCCCACAGGTGTTTAGAGAGGAAACCACAGGAAACAGAGGC
This sequence comes from Myrmecophaga tridactyla, assembly GCA_004026745.1. Classification (NCBI taxonomy): domain Eukaryota; kingdom Metazoa; phylum Chordata; class Mammalia; order Pilosa; family Myrmecophagidae; genus Myrmecophaga; species Myrmecophaga tridactyla. The sequence goes on along the minus strand of PVIY010004614.1, from coordinate 94,878 downwards.
TGAAAACAACAGAGCCAAGGAGTAGGGGACCAGGAGATGCCAGTCTCATGCCTTCCCAGCAGACAGAGGTGTTCTGATCAGCATCAGCCTTTCTTGAGTGAAGGTAACCTCTTGTTGGTGCCTTAATTTGAACATTTTCAATGGCTTAGAACTGTAAACATAACTTTTTAAATTCCCTTTGTAAAAGCCATTCCATTTCTTGTACATTGCATTCAGCAGCATAACAATCTAATACACCATGCAAACTCAACAACCATGACCTAACTTCTGCTGGATGCAAAGCATTTCCCCAGATGCTACAGGGCATAAAAAGATCTCTTATTCAGATCTGATCCTCAGAAGGAACTTATGCTTTGGTGAAATGAGGCATGAACACAGGAAAAATCAAAATGGATTATATATCTGTTGCATCTTAAGGCAATATATGGCACAGGAGTTATGAGTCAGGCCAAGAAAGAAGAACAGAATTTGTATAGGTGGGAGGTAAAAGAAGAAGAGGGGGTTGGGCTAATAATAGGACACATCATATTTTAAGTGGAAGAATAGAACAACAAATAAAGAAGGTACAAATAAGCTAAGGTCAATTTAAGGAGTTAGTGAAGAGACATATATTGATGGAGGAATGTTTGAGGCAGAAATAATGGGAGACAAATGGAGAGTAAATTAGGGTCAAATATTAAGGAACACCTCAAATATTAGGCTAAGAATTTTTCAAGACAAACCCAGGCCCAGCATGTAACAGCCACCTGAGAAATTACTGCTGTGGGCTAAAAATATCACTTCTAGATTTAATAGCCAAATATTTCTTATGAGAGCAGAAAGGAAGTCACACGGGTAATAGGAAGTCACTGACGTTATTTGAACTGGAAACTGATGAAAAATACATTTAGAGATATACTGTTATACATTAGAGAAATTTATTTGATACAGTAGGGAGATTTCACTGGAGGGGTTTGAGATTGAGAAAAGGAAACCTAATTCTATATAAGAATGTGTATCAGATCACCTGTGAAATAAAACAAAAATCGGCTCCAAAATTAAAATCCCAGGTAGAGAAATTATTATGCTTTAAAAAACTGAACTTTCAGATTAGTCAGTCAAAATTATGTAACTGGACAAAGCAATTACATTTTGAGGGTGCAGGGTTTTTCTGAGACTCTTAATAGACTTTTTCAAAGGAGAAATGGATTAGATTTGTTTCTTTTTTCAGACTAGATGCTATCCAAATACTTTTTTGCTTTGGATGCTGTATGGTGGGGGTCATAATTCATCAGTGGGGGTCATAATTCATCCTTATTCCATGTGATTATTCCTTATCGTAGCACCATTTGCTGAATTTTTGTTTGGTTGGTTTTTCATTTGTTTGTTTGCTTGTGTATTTACTTGGGAGGTACATGGGCTGGGAACTGAACCCAGGTCTCCTGCATGGCAGGCAAGAATTCTACCACTGAATTACCCTTGTACCCCCTGAACAACACTCGCATACCCTTGTACCCAAATACTTTTGCAGAAATAAATGCCTTGGGGTAAAAATATCACTTTTAGAAGTAATAGGCAAATACTTCATGCAAAGGACAGGAATAATTATTTAAAGCACATACACAAGGGATGCATGGGTGGTTCAGTGGTAGTATGCTCACCTTCCATGTGGGAAACCAGGGTTCGATTACTGGACCATGCACAGCCACCCCCTCCCCCCGAAAAAAGTTAAAAATATGTACACGAAATGATGCCAGATAGTTTTACTACTGGCCATATTAAATACACCTTGCGAAAACCGTGAACTTAAGAATATTAATAGAATAATAGTGTTCTTTTGAACAATCATCAAGCATTATGTCACTCAGCATGCATCAAACCTCTGTTTGAGATCAAGTTACAATTATCCTAATTATGGACCAGCATTTCATTTGTTTAACAACTGGTTCCTAATATGACTTTACCACAAGGTAATTTAATTAACTTCAGTACTCAGGGAATTTTTTTAAAAAGGCTTTCTTTAAGCAACTGATATACTAGTTAGGGATCAGAAATCTTATTTCTATAAAATCACAAGAACTAAATCAAACAAAAACATTTTCACTCATTATAAATTACTATTCTACTCTCATAAACATTTTACTTAAACATTTCCCAGCAACAGGTGTGTGTGGACACACCAGGAAGCGAAACCGAATATGATCAATTGTGAAAGCCACAGATGATGAAAGAATACAATTGGAATTAGCTGAGGCACTAATAAAATTTCATTTAAATATTCATTCCCCTGGAAACATCAATTTAATTAAAGGAATAATAAGAGAAATTTCTAAAGCATAATTCTTCATTTTGTTGTTTGGCAATTTCCCCAATCTTCTATGCAAATGTCTTTTCCTGTAGCCAGGTTTGGCTCATCTGATATGCGAGAAGCCACCCAGCCTGCCTGGTGAATGGAGAACAGGGCTACACCATCATTTTCATCTACTCTGAAGTAAAACAACTGCAATCTCTAGTGGTTTGATTTTGAGAAAATGTACCTTTTGCTTCTAAGGTAACAGGCAAATACTGTCTCTCCTAATTGTTTTGCTGGGGTTACTGTCTTTAGTTTCTTCTACTGTAAATTCTAAACTCCCTGACAACAGGAAACATGTTTCACTGTTTGATTACTTTGTTTTTTGCGGCATATCAAGACTCGGTGACCTAGGCATAACAAGGGCCATAATAAATATCTAATGATTATTCTTATTGTCCAAGGATAGTGTTACGGAACAAAACTTGCCACAGTTTGTATTTTCCTTCTAAGATGGCACTAAACAGAATCATAACCTCCTGTACTCCACTCCCATAGCCCTTATCCCTAGGAGCTTGGGCGTGGTCGAGAGAAGGCTAGATGTCCCATGCACCAGATAAAATGAATTCTCACTTAATTATTGTTCTTTATTCTTATTTCAAATTTTAAGCAGGATCTGAGTGAATTTAATATTATATCCAATGCAATATTTTTATAAACATTTCCTAGCAATCTAAATAAATAAGACACTTTCTGAAATACCTGTGATTTTAGCAATTGATCAAGTACCCCATTATCAGACACTGAACAAACACAATGCAAATGCAAATGTCAGTGCTATTCTGTAGACAATGTCAATACAGTGCTGATATGCATAAAATGAAATTTAAAAGGAACACCTAAGTATATATTTAAGAAAACAGTGGTACATCATTTGTATGTATATAAGTGTGTGTATGTGTGTATGTGTATATATATATATATATATATATATATCATGTGGGTACTGAGTCAATCAACATTTGAGAGAGCCTACTCTGTGTAATGAACTGTGCCATTCCTAATAAATTAAGAAAGTGAGCTAGTTCTATTGCCATGTGTTAAAAGTTTGAAGAAACTGGTTAGGGTTCTAAACCTGATCATGTCTGGAGACCTATAAAAGAAGCCAGGTTTGAGGCACACCAGCCTCCTGGTCAGTCCCATTCTGTCTGTCACCCCATTTTCTCTGGGTGACCTATTACTCTGGGTCTGCCTTTCCTATGCTTTTACTATAGCAACTGAAACTTTGTAGTTGTATTCACTGAAATCTCTTGACAGTGAGAAGTTACTGATTATTTGCTGTGGTGTGGGCTGCACAGGACAAGAAAGTGTACTACCTTTAAAATAGTCATAAAAGTCAGGAAGATGGGAAATACATGCAAAGCGAATAGGGAAAAGGAAAATATACAACCAAAAACTGGAGAGGTGAAACAAGGCAACATCTGTAAAATGTTTAATAATCACTTAAATTATACATTTTATAAGGACGTTGGCCCAGAGAGAAAAAAAAATTAGCTGCCTAAGTCACAAGACTAGTGAGCAAGAGCTTGAATCCATACCCCTGACACCAAACGCTATGTTCTTCCACCATCCCAAACTCCAATTTGATAGACAAGTAGAAGCCATTCAGAGAGTGGGTCTGTGGGTGTGGGGGTGTATGTGTGTTATACTTTAAATCTTAAGACTCAACTCGGTCTTCTTCATAAGAAATGAAATTTTCCCATCTGTAAACAGAAATACTCAGAAAGGAATTTATTAAATGAGTTCCTCTCTATGGGAAACATTGAGGTTAACAGCTATAGTTGAGAGAATGGAGAAATCAGCATGGGTGCATTTGAACCTTTAGAGATGGGCAGGGGCTGGTTCAGAAAGACACACTCCAGTTAGGGAAGGGCAAGAGCAGAGAGTCTTAAGTGAGGAAGAGTAATGAAACAGCAGGTCCCAATGAGGAGACAATCTTCACAGCAGGAAGGAGAAAGATGACTACACAAATTAATGAGGAAGCTAGGCCATGTCGGTCTTTAAGTTCTGGAATGAAGAGTATGAACTGACTTGACTCACAAAGGACAGCCACTATAGATGCTAAAACAGACTGTAAACAATGTTGTATGAAAATTAACCTGGTGGGCATGGAAGATACACAAGGGCAGGAGCACAGAGGAGAGACAGAACCAAGGCAAGGCAAAGAAACCAGGTAGGCTTCTACTGCAGTAATTCAGTAACAAAGTAAAGAGGACCCAGAGCGGGGGAGTGACAGTGAAAATGAAAAAGGAATTACAGAATTTAAATGGTGCTATGAAGCAAAGTCTGACAAGTACTGGCTGATGGGAGATAGGGGAGAAAGAAAACAGAAAGTGAAGTTTAGCTGGTGAAGGACTCTATCATACAGTTCTAGTAATAAAATGAAGTTCAATGAGCAATTGGGTGAATTTTGCTCTTTCACTTTGAGTCAACACTAATTATTAACATAATTAAACCTCTTTACCTTTACTAGTGGCATTAGGATAGCTAAGTTTTGACTGAATACTGCTCTCAAAGGTGAACCTGGTGGGAAAGCTGAAGAAGGTAAGATGAAAAGCCATTTGGGTCCAAATCATAAGAGACATGAACACCAGATATGGAACCAATGAAAGTTTTCATGCAATGGAGTGACATGATTGGGTCAACAGTTTAAAACGATCACTTTGGTGGCAGCATAAAGGATGGGTGAGAAGGGAATAAATGTACGTAAGGAGGAGAGCAGATAGATCAATAGTTCAGGAAATCAACAAGGAATGGGACTTGAACCAAGACATAACTGGGTATGAGAAAAGGGGATAAAAGCAAACATACTACCACCACTTTCAAGTAGGTGCTCTAAATATCAAGTCTTAGGTGACAGACTAGATAGTAAGGGAAGCCAGGACTCAAGGACTGGTGACTATCCTACTTTCACCATTGGGTCAATGGTGGAAACAAGTTCGTGGAGGAGTGTGAGGAACATGGTTTTTAGAAGACTGAGTTTGTAATACCATCCGGCCATCCAGGTGGCGAGGTCTAGGCGGCAGGTGGAGTTAAAAATGAGCCCTGGGGGGTAGAGAGAATATGAATGAGTGTTAGATTGTTCTGGCATAGACCCTGGCCAACTGTTGGGTTTAGAGGCCTCTACATGGTAATTTGGAAAAAAATAAGGTATTTAAAATAATTAAATGCAGCTTTAGGTGATTTCCCATATAGAGGAACTCATTTAATAAATTCTTATCTGAGTATTTCTATTTACAGATGGGAAAATTTCATTTCTTATGAAGAAGACTGAGTTGAGTCTAAGATTTAAAGTATAACACACATACACCCCCACAGCCACAGACCCCCTCTCTGAATGGCTTCTACTTGACTATCAAATTGGAGGGAACAGGATTGGAACCAAAGACATTTTGTTTATAAATTATTTCCAGTCTCTTTATTGCAGGTGCGCCTTGCCTTCATTGCTTTCCTCATCATAAACTGCCAACTCTCTTACAAAGCGTGCAAGGCATATTTTTCATTTCACTTCATTGTGAAAAAGGTGCTTCCTCTGCCAAGCTACTTGAAACTTGGTTTTGTGTTCTAAACTTACTGACAGTAGAAATAGTGAAAATACTTAGTTTATCATTAGGGCCTAAAGAAACGTGATGGAATTTCAGATGTGGAAATTTTATATTTCTATAAATACTGAGTCTCTTTGCTAGTTTTGGCAAAGTTGCAAATGTATTCTTTGGGAAATTTAGTTCTAAAGAATTGTTCCTGTTTTATTTTTTTCCCACAGAATTTACCTTTTTTTAATGTACCATATATTTATTTTGTCTATTGTCTGTCTCCGTTCACAAAGCAGTAAGCTCTGGGAGCACAGTTTTTATTTCTAGGGCTCACTAATATATCCCCAGCACAGCCCAGATAGGATGCATTTGATAAACATTTAAGTGAATATCACAATTCTTTTATTATTACACTTCAAGAACTTATGTGTTTTTCCTTAGCACTTGTGGTCGAGTCAGGCATCAACTTGGCCAGGTGAAGGTCCCTAGTTCTACTATTGTGGACATGAGCCAATGGCATGTGAACCTCATCGGTTCCTGATTATATCAGTAGTAGAATAGGAGGCATGCCCACTGCAATGAATGACGTTTGATTTAATTGGCTGGTGCTTAAATGAGAGAGCTCAACATAGCACAGCCCAAGCAGCTCAGCATACCTCATCTCAGCACTCGCAGTTCTGCCCAGGCCTTTGGAGATGCAGAAAGAAATCACCCTGGGGAAAGTTGTTGGAACCCAGAGGCCTAGAGAGAAGGCCAGCAGAGATCGCCCTGTGCCTTCCCATGTAAGAAAGAACCTCAGTTGAAAGTTAGCTGCCTTTCCTCTAAAGAACTAATGAAATAAATTCCCTTTTATTAAAAGCCAGTCCATCTCTGGTGTGCTGTATTCCGGCAGCTAACTAACTAGAACAGATTTCGTACTGGAAGTGGGGTGCTGCTGCAGTTTGCAAATAGTCATGTTGGACCAGTTTTTTTGATGGATAAGGGGAAGATTTTGGAGGAACTGTGAAGAGAATGATGGAGAAGTCCTGGAGTGCTTGAAGAGACTGTTGGTGTAAACAGAACCACTGCCAATCTGGAGAAAGGGGGACACAAAATGAACAAATTGGAGTTTGCAGAGTGAGAACCATGGAAGTTCAGGTCTGAAGCCAAGAAACCTTGGGCCAGGAGAGCGGAGTCACCCATATATATGGAGAGGGTGAGTTTTCCCTGAGGGCAGAGAATGAGTCTCCCATCTCGTTGCAGTGGAAGAGTTATGCTGCCTCAGGCCTTGGAACAGGTATAGCCCGCTCCTTGGGGACTGGGGAGAGCCTGGCTGCCAGCACATGGAGGGGTTGAGTGTGTGCCCCAGAAATGGCAGAAAGCCCAGGTTTGGCCCTGATACTTGGAGAGGGTGGAGCCGAGAAAAAGGTGGTCTCCTCAATGTCCCCCGAGGTTGATTTGGAAAGAGGCAGGCCACTGCATAGGCCCTTGGAAAGGGTGGGACTGCCACTTTTTAAAGCTGAAGGATAAATGACTTTCAGAGTTTGAAATCTAATGGAAGTTGCCCTGCAGGTTTTCAGTACTATTTGGGTCTTATGACTCTTATGTTCCTTCCAATTTCTCCCTATGGAAATGAAAAACTGTAGCCTGTGACTGTCCCTCCTTTGCATATTGGCACCAGATAACTTGTTTTGAGATTCACAGGTCCACAGCTAGAGAATTTTTTGCACCTTAATATTGTTTAAGGTGATGTGTGTAGTTGCCAAGTTGACAAGGGGTGGACACGTGGTAGATTTAGTTGTCAAGTTGGCCAGGTAAAGGTGCCTAAATCTATTGCTGTGGACATGAGCCAATGGTACATGAACCTCATCTGTTGCTGACTGCATCTGCAGTCGGCTAGAAGGGGTGCCTGTTGCAATGAATGATGTTTGATTTAATTGGCTGGTGCTTAAATGAGAGAACTTAATTTAGCACAGCCCAAGCAGCTCAGCATACCTCATCTCAGCACTCGCAGCTCAGCCCAGGCCTTTGGAGATGCAGAAAGGAATCACCCTAGGGAAAGCTGTTGGAACCCAGAGGCCTGGAGAGAAGGCCAGTAGAGATCACCCTGTGCCTTCCTGCATAATAAAGAACCTCAAGTTAGCTGCCTTTCCTCTGAAGAACTAATGAAATAAATCCCCTTTTATTAAAAGCCAATCCATCTCTGCTGTGTTGCATTCTGGCAGCTAGCAAACTAGAACACATACGTTAGGGAGAAAATTTCCTTTTGTACTCTCTGCAATTACCTTAAGGTGATTCTTCTCTCTAGCAGCCCTGTGAGGGGAAATTATAACAATTTTTCTCCTGTCAGTTCTATTCTGATCTCAATTCCTGTTGGCAGCACCTGTTTCAACCCAGGTCCACCTTTTGATATTTGAACCACAGGTTATGATGAGTTTGATATCTGTTGTTTTTATTGCTTAGCAGTTTAAAGTCTTTGTGCGTGTGTATGGGTGGGGGGGGGGGAGGAGAGCAAGCAGTAAAACTAGAGAATGGCCTGAGACTATATCTTGACACAGAGCTTAAAATTACAAGACAGATACTATGGAATACATTCCCCATAAGGTCCCTGTGTCCTTCCCTGTCCCCAGTATGACATCTAATAATTTTCTACCACCCTCTTTGATGGGATAATCACAGCAACTACTTGCATTCATTACTCAATATAAATTTTTTCCTGGTCAACTGGATTTAGTCCATATAAATTTTATATAACCAAATCCAGGAAGAAACTATTGCCATACTCCAAATTCACACTAAGAATAAGAACAAAAGGAGTCCAAACTTAGGGAATAAAAGATGAATTCTAAGTAAGCTTATGCTACTTTGCAATCAACAACATTTCCATCCGATGTCTAAACATATGCTAGGGAAAAAATGTCCTTTTGTACTCTCTGCAAAGGTAGTGTGCAATGTAGGCCACAAGTTTTAAGTCATCATATTGTGTCTAATTTAGTTCATAGACTAACAATTGCAAATACGACAATGATATCAGCAAGGCAATACTTAAAAAGGTTCTCTTCATCTGCATAGAAGACGATTCACTTGACAGCACTTCTTTCTTGGGCAATGACTCAAATCAGCTAGACTGAAAATAAATCTAAAGGGTACACAGCTGTCATGTAGCCCCAAGTAGCTCTCTGAGCAGTAACTTGATTCATTTTCCCTTTTTGTACAACTGGTTCTGCAAACAAGATTGCAATCCAACAAATGCGTTCCCCGCCCCCCCCATCCCCAACTGTGAACAAGAGAGCCTTTTAATGACCTAGGGAGGATTCTATTTGACTCCTTTGCCCTAATGATAAACTGTACATAATGATTTCCTAATTTAATGAGAAACAGACGTTTAAACTCGATGATCTATGCGAAGCAGTTACAAAAATAAAGGTTCCAAAATTAAGATTTCATCAAAGAAATGGCATCAAAGTTTGAGGGACAGAATGGTACCAGATCAGATTTCCATCTATGTCTACTGAGTGTTGGCAGTTTAATTCTTTTCACTGTAACATTCCCTTAATTTTTACTCTTTAACTTTTATTATGGAAGATTTCAAGTACATACAAAGTAGAGAGAATGGCACAATGTAACCCATGTACCCATTACTCTGTTACAACAATCATGATACTCACCCCCACTTGACTATTTGAAGCAAATCCAAGATATTACATTTCATCTGTTGGCCTTTCAGTATGCATATCTAAAAGGTAAGGAGTCTTCAACATAACTGCAACATCATAATCATACTCAATGGGTGTGCCAGTAGACTCTCTGAAAAATAAAATAGTCTGCCAATTTCCCTGGTGTAAATATTCCCACCATGGTTGACTTCAAGCTATTAATTATAATGTCACTGAAATTGGAGTTGAGAAGATTTGTGGCATATCATTACACAGTGCTTCCACTGTGCAGATCTGTGAGACATAAACATCCTGAAATCACAGGATAATAGCAAATTATAGTAAAATAATTAGGAAGATATTCTAGCTTGCTAGGCTGCTAAAAGCAGATACCATAAAATGGGTTGCCTTTTAATAAAATTTATTAGCTTAGAATTCTGAGGCAGTAACAATATCCAAATCAAGGCATCATCAGGATGATACCTTCTTTCTGAAATCAGACTGTCTGTGATCCTTGGTTCCTCTGACATATGGCAAGGCACATGGTGGCATCTACTGATCTCTCCTCTTTTGGGTTTCAATGTTTTTAGCTTCTTGCTTCTGTGGATTTCTCTCCCTAGGAATTTCATTCTCTTATAAAGGATTCCAGTAAAGATTAAGATCAACCCTGAATGAGATGGGTCACATCTTAAGATCCTACTTATAATGGGTCTACACCCACAGGAACAGATTAACCTTAATAACATACTTTTCAGGGGTACATACAGCTTCAAATCTTCATACTCTACCCTCTGGACCCCCAAAAGACATATTCTTTCCAGATGCAAAATATATTCATCCCATCACAATATCTCAAAATCCTTAAATCATTTCAGAAATAATATTAAGTACAAAGTCTCATCAAAATTGGTTATCGGTATGAGTCTGTGCTGGAGCACAATCCCCAGTCTGTGGACATGTGAAACTTACAGAACAAGTTATCGGCTTCCAAAATACAAAGGAGGGACATTCACAGGATAAGCACTTATATTCCCATAGGGAGAAACTAGAAAGGAAACAGGGTCATGGGACCAAAACAATTCTGTAACCCTGCAGGGCATACTCCATAAGATTTCAAGCTCTGAGTCATCTATAGAAGGATTGTCTTTAGGGCCTGATTGATTGGTAATCCCACCCTTTCCAAGTGCTTGCTCTTTCCAAACACCGGGGTGAGGGCTACAACATCTTCAAGCATTTGGGTGATTCTCTACACTCCCCTAGGCATCTGAAAACAATGGGGCAGCAGCATGCTTCCCGAACAATGGGGCAGAAAGCCCACCTCTCCAACTCTGGGACATATTCATCCTTTCCCACATACATGGGTGGATCCGCTTTCTCAGCCTGAGAAGATGTCTTCAGTCCACACCTCTGCTTCCATGGTTCTGCCTTTGAAGTAATTTTTCCTTCAATCTGTCCCATTTCTTTCCCTTTTAGTCAAGACTGGCAGTGGTTCCATTCATACAGATCTCACAGAAAACTTGTCAGTTTCACATGTAGTGTACAGGGGTCCAAACCATCAGACAGTAGAACTTTCCATAAATCCTTTCTGGCTAACCACTTCAAATCCTTGCACCGAAATGGTTGACTGGCTCCAAGTTCAGTTAAACCTTTACATGGGTATTATTCTCTGGGAACTTGTGTTTTGGAAGCTCAAAATTTTCCAAACCATCAGTTTCTGGTTTCTTTGTACCCAGGAATTCAGTTCTCAACTTAGCCCTATCCTCTTGCATTTTAATATAAGCTGCAAGGAGAAGCCAGGCTGCATCTTCCACCGTAGTTTGGAAATCTCCTCAGCTAAATATCCAAGCTTGTAATTTTCAAATTCCACCTTCCATTCCAACATCAGTACCTAATTTTGCAAAGTTCTCTGCCACTGTAAAACAGGGATCACCTTTCTTCCAGTTTACAATGACACATTCATCATTTCTAAGGCCTCATTGGAAGTACCCTTAATGTCTATACTTCCACCAACAGTCTCTGCAAAACAATCTAGGCCTTTTCTATCAAGCACCTCACAGTTCTTCCAGAATCTTCCCCTTATGCATTTATAAATCCACTCCCACAGTTTTAGTATTTGCAATAGCAGCATCCTACTCTACTAGTACCAAAATCTGTTCTAGTTTGCTAGGCTGCTGAAAGGAGATATCATAAAATGGACTGCCTTTTAGTAATGGGAATTTATTAGCCTACAAGCTTACAGTTCTGAAGCTGTGACAATGTCCAAATCAAGGCATCATCAGGATGATATCTTCATCTTCTTCCTCAAGGCTAGCTGCCTGTGATCCTGGACTTCTGTGTCACAGAAAAGTTTTAGTTTGTAAGTTGCCAGAATGTGATATACCAAAAAATGGAATGGTTTTTAAAAAGGGAATTTATTAAGTTACAAATTTACAGTTCTAAGGCTGTGAAAATGTTCAAATTAAGGCAAAGTTTAAAAAGTCCAAATTAAGGTATCCAGGTAAATATACCTTGGTTCAAGAAGGCTGATGGTGTTTGGGGTTTCTCTGTTGGCTGGAAAGGCACATGAGGACATCTGCAAGCTTTCTTTCCCAGCTTCTTCAATGGCTTCCCCGGGGGGCATTTTCTTCCTTCATCTCCAATAGTGTCTGGCTGTGTGGGCTCTGTCTGCTCTCTCCAAAATGGTTCCCTCTTAAAGGACTCCAGTAAGCAACTCCACCTTGAATGGGTGGAGACACATCTCCATGGAAATCATTTAATCAAAAGTTACAACCCACAATTGGGTGGGTCACATCTCATGGAAACAATCATAAAGATCCCACCCAGTTCTACTGAATGAGGATTAAAGAACATGGCTTTTCTGGGGTCTACAACAGATTCAAATTGGCATACATGGCAAGGCACATGGTGGCATTTGTTGGTCTCTCACTTCTCCTCTGGATTTCACTGCTTTCAGCTTCTTGCTTCCATGGCTTTCTCTGTGTCTGAATTTCATTCTTTTATAAAGGACTCCAGTAAGAGGATGAAGATGCACCCTGAATGATGTAGGTCACATCTTAAGTTCCTACTCACCAAAAGATCCTACTTACAGTGGATTCACAACCACAGGAATGGATTAATGTTAAGAACATGCTTTTCTGGGGTATGTACAGCTTTAAATCACCATAGAAGTTATGAGTTTTGAGCATTATTTTTGCTTTTAATACCTTAATTGTTTAAAGGCCATGTTTAACAATCAGCTTGCAAAACTCCTTGAAATTTAACAACCAGTTCTTGCAATCTTGTCAGTTCCAGCATAACACTGAATCAATCAAACGAACAATTCCTTAATATTGCAAAATATCCAAATTTCTCTAATGTTGCCAAATATCCAAATTCCACCTTATCCTTAGCAGTTAGAGACACATTTTAGGCAGGAAGGAAGGGGGAACTTTGCTTCAAAAAGCTAAACCAAAGTGTTGGGCTTTCCAAATGGTCCAGTGCTGCTTTCTGCATGTAATTCAGACTGTTGTTAAAAGTCCATTTCCAGGAGGTTAAATTATTTGCCATCATGAAAATGTACTTTCATTCACAAGGGAATCATAGTGATGATTTTCTTTTTCTTTCACTGCTCATTCTCAGGTTCCCAAGAGAAAAAGAATTTGAAAAGGATTGGGACAAGGGACTTAGAAGAAAGGGAAATAAGTCCTCTCTAGGTATACAACTGTGCTATTTAAAAGTGTTGTGTACCCTAGAAAAGCCATGTCCTTCAATCCTGATTCAATATTGTAAGGTGGAAACCCTTTTTATTAGACGATTTCCACAGAGATGTGCCATTTCAAGTTGTGGGTATAAGCTTTTTCTTAGACTATCTCCATGAAGCTGTAGCATACCAAATTGTGGACATGGCCTTTTAATTAATGGAGATGTGATTCCACCCATTCAAGGTGGGTCTTGATTAGTTTACTAGAGTCCTTTAAAAAAGGAAACATTCTGAAGAAATCTTAGAAGCAGATGCTTGCAGAACAGTTGCTTCAGAGCGGACAGAGACATGGATGTTTGGGGATGCTTGGAGTGCCGATAGATAGAGTAGGTGCCTAGACATGGACAGAGACGAGCAGACATTGCTTTGTCCCTTCTCATGAGATGCTAAGAAAGCCAGAACCCAGAGTTATGTCCCAGAGGAGCTCAGTGAAGGCTCACAGATGCTTAGAGAGGAAACCACTGGTATCATAAGCTGGAAGCAACGGAACCAGGAACAAGGGCCAGCAGATGCCAGCCATGTGCCTTTCCAGCTGAGAGAGGTGTTCCAGATGGCATCAGCCTTTCTTGAGTGAAGGTAACCTCTTATTGGTGCCTTAATTCAGACACTTTCATGGCCTTAGAACTGTAAACTTACAATAAATTTCCTTTTAAACAGTCATTCCATTTCTGGTACATTGCATTATGGCAACTTAACAAACTAATACAACAACCATAAGCTGATGAAGTATTTCAAGAGGAGGAGGATTGTGAATAGGCTTAAATAAAGTGGTGTTGTCATTCCTGATGAGATGCTATGCTGAACTGCATTCTCACCTTGAGCTTTTGGACAAGTAAAGCTCTTAAGTCCAGTCAATGACTTAAGAGTGTATTCATGTGCCTGCCCAGGTGCCACGGTATACTTTCACAACCCCCCACCCACCACTACATTTTGTCCCAGATTGCCTTCCCAAATAATTTGAAAAGGCAATCTGGGACAAACCCTCTATTACAGAAAAGCCAGCCTATCAACTGTCCCCAGAACACATAATGTATCTTTTAAGTTTGTCATGAAAAATTTCTAACACATAACAAATAATATTACCCTTCACCACCATATATCTAATACACAAATATAACAATTAGCAACTTATATGCCACCCATGCTCAGGACTATTTTGAAGCTAATCCTGGAAGTTTCATCTATAATTATTTCAATACAGCATACATTCTTTCCGACATACCTCTGCACAGACATTTTCTTTCCATCCCCTTCTTATCTCTCCATATCCTACTTCATTCTGCAAGGCTCAGCGAAGATTCCACCTCCTACATTGTTTCCACTGAGCCTGTCAGTCATATGTCTCTTTGGGACATTTCTCTTATTGCTGTTCTATTGTTGTTCCTTACTTCCTAAGCAACACACTCCCGATGTCATTGGCTTGGAAAGTAGGAAACTTCTCTCACTACAGATACTGCTCAGTAATAAAGCTTAATAGATAAAGAACTACAGGGTGGCTACTTAGTTCTATAAAGTTTAGGATCACAGTTTTATGGAACATACTGATTAAATTCCTTATGCAGGAAATGACTCATGGTACAGGAAAGGTATGCAGACGCACCATGAAGAGGTGGGAAGAACACTGGGTACAAAGCTAAAAGGCCTGTATTCTTGTCCCAGCCCTTCTGTCCATGTCTTATTTTGGGTATACTGTATGACTTCTCTGAGCTCACCCATCAGTGAAATAGGAATTTAACTACAACCCTCCTGCTTTCTCCCCTCACTGGGTTGTCAGAATCAAATGTGATTATTATATATGTAAAGATGCTTGGTAATTGATAAAGTATGTTGCTATTGTACATCATTATCTGTAAAAACAGAAACTATGGTATAAAAGGAAACCTATTGTTTAGGATCCTGACTGTATGAGAATATTTTTAACCTCTCAATAGGGAAAAGGGAGTTTACAGATTAGATGGGACACAGAACCAGCAAAACTAACACGAAAGGAATAAGAGCACACTTAGTTTCTTTCTGAGACCTAAAAACCACTGCCTTATAATTAAAACAGGCAAACTGAGAGGAATCCTAAAAAAGGATTACAAAGGAAGCAAGATATTTCGCCACATATAAAATAATGCATATATGTTATCAAATAAAATTGCAACATTCTCCAATAAAATGGTTATAATTCTGAATTTATGCTTTAAGGAAGCTTTTGATTTCAACTTTGTATTCTGCTTTGCCAAAGAATAATCATTAATATCAAACTGCAAACATGTATCATGTTACACCGAATGCTACTTAAATTACAATGGAATTGAGTTCTCTTCTTCCTTCAGTAGAAAAGATAATAGATGGCTCTATCAACAAAAATACTGTTCTACAAACCACACTGCAAAGCTGCTTCAGTGTCCCGTGAGAGATGTGCAAATAGGTTTGGCCTATCTAAATGTTCTATTGGAATATTATTACTGTAAATTTTCTTACAAGTAAATAAATATTACAGGGGTTGGGGAAAAGGTTTAGTTTTTAAAACTCTGTATAATCTAGGACAACATAAGAAAAAGGGTTTTTCCACTTTGGACGGTAATAAAAATCAGCAACAGTCGATAAAACAACAGCTGCTAAACCTGGTAAATCCAAATGAGATTTATCAGGTCAGAATCATAGAAATATAGAGAGAACATTTCAAATTTCCCAGCACATTGACAACAAAGTACCAACACAATCTCATTAGAAAAGGAAACATTTTAAGAGTAAACTTTTTGTAAGACCTAGCCGTGTGTAACATCACTGAGGATTTCATGGTAGAGGAAAGACAGTAAAATCCAAAGAGCAAATTACAGAACAATATTTTCCTTTTCTCTATTCTCCTTTCCGTCTCATCAAACTTCCACTGCACAAGCCAGGGAACTTTATGAATCCTTACATCTTACCCTCCATATACACACAAACAGAGACACTTCAAGCTGTTTTTTCAAAATTGAGCTCATATTATTAGAATAGTATTTGTGAACATTACTTAGAGATAAGGTACAAAGTCACTAAATTCATTCCCCTCATGTACAACAGAAAATGAAACAAAGGCGTTCCAAGAGTTTTAACAAATAAAAAGAGGAGTCATACCACCTAGACTTATGTTCATTTGAATACTATTAGCCAGGCTGATCAGTTAGGATCAAAGAATTTTCAAGGTTAAAGTCTACATTCTTAAAACTATGCATTAAAAATGCAAAGGACCATAGTTTTTGTACTTGTCCATTTGCTGACTAACATTGAATTTCAGATACTGTGAAAACTGACTAAGTTTCAGGCTGTAAATAAAGATAGATACTTTTCTGATCTGGTTCTGAGCAGCTATAATTTCTTCTAATTTGTCTGTACTGTGTCTCTTAAATCAACAACTATATAAGCCTAATCTTTCAGCATTCAATAATTTGACTCTACCTCAAAAATAAACAGGAAAAAGTAAATTTAAGCCTAACTAACCGAAATGACAAATTATAAATCATCAAAATACAAACGAGATGGAGTTCGCCCTAACCCGGTGTCTTCTAAACAAATAAAACAGACCCAATATGAAGACAGAGACTCTAATAGGTAGCTGTTCTGAAGTTGGAGTAGTCAGATATGTTTGGTGTACTGCGGCAATCATAGAAGCCGAAGCTCATAGCCAGGTAACCTCGGTTTAAATGATTCTGATGCCTTACATCAACTAATGCTATGAGTAAGTTAAAATCCTCAACAACTATTAGAGTTTCTCTCCAATTTAAAAATGAGGCAACTTAGGCAGAGTTATATGACTTATCTAAGCCCATGCAGCTAGTAAACTTGTAATAGTAAGCTAGCACCAATGGGAATGGACTTCAAAGAGAACTTTGAGGGGAATAAAAAGTAACTTAGCTCAATGGAATAAACAGTAGACTCCATGAATGCATTCATTCATTCATCAAATATTTATGAATGTTTTATGGCAGGCATTGGAGACTCAACAACGGTAAATAAAACTGATGAGCTTCCCAAAGAGATGCCATTTTGCCTCATGGAATCTATGGTTTGATGGGAGAGACAAAGGCTAAACAAGTAGTTTCACAATTATTCCATTAAAATCACAGGAAGTACTGTGGGTAGTACCTTGCTGTGCAGGAGACATTAAGCTGGAATTAAAAGGAAGTAAAGGAGTCATCCAGATGGAGCAGGAGGTAGAGGTTGAGGGACCCCTTCCCCTCCAAAAATAAATCCTGAGGACAACAGAAGCTGAATGGAGGAAGAGGAATAGGCCACTGCCAGGTCTCTGCCAGAGAGTTCCAAAGTCTGCCCTAGCAGATAATACTCCTCTCTACTCCCTCATCTACAAGGTGGGTATACAGTCAAGAAATTAAAAATATCCCAAACACACAAAAACAAACATGCTCAGGGCCAAGAGATCTTGGTCTAGTTTCATCTTTGTGGTACATGAGAGTAGCCTGTTTTTTGAAACTTCCAATGCTCCAGGAATTTTAACCATCTTAGTAAAAATCCATATGCCACATTTAAATTTTAAACCACAGATTCCATTAGTCAATTATTAGAAAGGAATTGCTAAAATTAGTATGAACATTTGATTCTTGGTATTAGTCAATCCTTTGTGTTCGAAAGAGACTGTGAGGTTGGCTGCCTGAGACACATGGTGTAGTAGTAAATGTAAGTGAAAAGACCAAGGAGACAGAATTCTTGTCTTGCCTACCATCTGCCTTAGCTATGGCCCAAGTTACACAGTCTTTCAGAATGCCAGCTTCCTAATTCCTAAAAAAAAAAAAAAAAAAAGAAATAATTCTACTTGGCCTACTTACTACCTTCAGATTAATGATAACATCAAAAAACAACAATAAAACTTACCTCCGCCCAGGAGGCATCAGAGAACAGTCATCCATGAAGGAGTAAACTACTCACAAATAAAAGCTCTGCTCTCCCCAGGCCTGGAAACCTACCCAATGTGCCCACAGTTTTCAAGCCTTAGGGAAGACAAGGAGGTGTCCTGCATGGAGTAATTACCTGGATCCTTTTGCTCCTCTTAGTGCAAAAGGAGTCATAATTCGTTCTGTAAAATAAACATTACTTCTCCCAGATCGTTCTCATTTTAATTCAGAAGACATTCATGTATACAAGCTTTGATTTTTAAAACTGTGCTTTTTAACAAACTGAATATTCAGCAGTTACCTGAGATTTGAAGATCTGGGAAATCTGATAAATATTTAGGAGAGAGCTTAATCTATTCCTTCTTCGAAAGACTATTGAAAAGTTACTTTAAAACTTCAGGAAGCATAGTTTTACATAAGTAATTCCCATAGGATCCTTGTGATGGAAGCCAATGGGGGAATACTTAGGCCTATGACTTGTGTCCTCTTCTCTATTCCCTCTGTCCTACTTGGTTTTCCCAATCTGATTTCCCTCCTCGCCAACTCATCCTCCAGACAGCTACCAGAGTTACTTCCCAAAACAAATTTAATATTCCTTTCCGCTTCAAAAACTTTCTTGATATTCCTAGACCGCAGCTAGAGAAGCTAGCATTTTACAGGGTTGAAAACACATCTCCACGCTGGCTCCAGACAGACCCTGGGCCAGAGTCAGCACTGGATGTTCCAATTCTCACTCTATGCTCTTGCCCGTCATTCATGCCACAAAGGAGGAAGGCTGACCATGCATGCATCCTAAAGGTTCGCAATGTGTGGGGTTGATTCCAAGCATATCTTCAAACCAGTATTGGGGTCATTAGAGCAAAACACAAAGTCAGCAAAACACAGATTCATCTGGCAAAAGGAAAGGAGTCACATGGAGAAAGAAACAAGATTTTGGAGCTGGAAGGAACTTTGGGTCCTCACGCCACAATGCAGTAGGCACATGGAACATTTAACTTGTTTAGGTCCAAACATTTGCTTCATCTACCACAACCTGATGTTCTAAAATATTGTGTTACATCCTTTTAAACTGTATGTGTCCTCCAAATATAAGCAATACAAAAATTTTTTGAAATAACATATTTTAAAATAACTGTTCAGAAGATGGATGCAACTGCAAGATTTCATTTACTCTTTGGGTAATTCATTAGGGGATTCAAGTAAAATACATGAAGATGTAACATGCGAAAGAACGAACACACATGTAGAAGACTGAAAGACTACCTGGATCTTACCCAAAAAATGCTAATTTTCATAACTAAGAGAATATGTCGTTGTAATTCTAAAATGATCACAAAATTAGCACCTGTTAATAGTTTAACCAACTTCTTAAAAAATTCAATGGCCAAGAGCAAATACTGCAAGGTACTGGTAATCAAAATCAACTTTTACTTAGTTAAAAAAAAAATCTAGTACAGCATAAGTATCATAACAGTGGGGGGGGGTGCCTAAGCTAGTAAACCTATCCTATTGAAAAGGCTGAGTTTAACAACACAAAATCAAGCACAAGTGGTTCAGTAGGAGAATGCTCGCTTTCCATGTGGAAGACTTGGGTTCCATTCTTGGACCATGCACCCAGGAAAAAAAAAATTTCAAACAATGGATCAATGACTAGTAAGCCTTAAAACTGGCCCAAGGTTTGCTCCCATGTAATATACTTCAGCCTAAGTATTTGTCCATTGCAATGAGTTGACAATGTCTGTGGCACTAGCGGCAACACTGCATCCCTCCACAGACTCCCACTGGTCTTCCTGCACCTTCTAGGCACCTGGGTAGAGAAAGGATTGGCGACATAGAGGACGATGGGAATTGTATGACCCCCAAATCAGTCTGTGCCACAGGACATCTATCCCCATTGGGCTGGTCTTGTTCTACCACCAATAATAAGTCATACCTGAAAAACCTAGATCCCTTTCTAACATTTGCAAACCACATAGGAGATGTTTATAACGTCTCCCTTGTTCCTTATTTCTATGGCGCTCATCACCTTAGTAACTGGGCACACAGGTGAAAAAGTAGGCTGGAAACACTCCAAAAGGTAGGGCAGGGTTGGGATGGCGGAGAGTTTGAGGGAAAGGACCTTTATTGATTGAGAGAAAAGGGTACAGTTATTTCTTCTGCGGAGATTTCAATGCATTAAGGGGCAATTCTAACTGAAAATTTAGGTTTTCTTTGCCTTTAAGAGAGCAAAGAAAAAAGCAGCCTGAAAATTCAATAAATATCAATATCTATCGGGGTGGAACTGCTAGGCTAAGACAGCTGTATTTCATTAAAAAATCTAAAGATGCAAATTGAAACCTTAAACAGCATCTAAATTTGGAAGTCATGTACTTATTCCACAGTATGCATGATTACTACTCAAATTTTTTTGGTTATATTTTCGTACTAAAAGTTGAGACATCTGTTAAGGAAGTGTGGTTGGGAAGATAAGCTGATACAGTGAATATTTCCCTGAAAGTGACAAGTTTATCTTCCATGTACTGTTTCTGTATAAAATGTTCCCAAAGGAAATCCTGGGAGGGGTGAGGGACACTGTCTCACCTTAGGGAGGCGCTGCCTTGATTGAAACTGGGGCAAGACCTTTCCCATCTCTAACCCATCTGCTGCCTTACAGTCAGAGACAGTCAAAGGTATTATCAGTTTCTATTCATTCTTTAAAACAATGACTTGCCAAAGTTTCATTTGCAAGAAAATCTTTCTCCTCTAAGATCACCATTTCCTTTCTTGCTGTTTTCCTCTCCTGCTGTCAGCCTGAATTCTCCTTGGTCATATTTTTCTAGGACAGTCGGAATACTTGGGATGTTATTTATGTTAAGCTACTGGTCAGGAAATAGGAAAAGAAGACACACCAGACACAGAAATTCTTTGGAAAGTTTCCCTCTATGCAAACCAAAGTAGTACATGTACAAATAAAGCAGGAGATGCTTTCTGGACTACGATTGTCTCTATTTCTCACTTTCTAAGGTCAGAGTTGCTGAATCAGTCTTTAGAGAATTTAACACTTCAACTACTTTCAAAGTTTAATGGAAAAAGCAAAGGACAACTCTGTAGCAATCTCACTGATTCAGCCACTACCTAGTTGTGATTCTGTGGACAATTTTTACTTTGCCTTTCTCAACCTTAGTGTCTTGTTGGCAAAAAGAATGAACTGAGGGAGACAATGGTGTGAACATGGGGGGCTAAGGATGATTTCAAGGCATGGTACCATCTCATGTATAGGAATAGGTATACATTATTCTGAGAAAGACTTTCAAAGACATCCATCATACAAAAAAAGTTAAAAATCAGTAGATACGCTCTAAGATCTCCTCCATGCAACTCTAAAACACTATGATTTAAATCAACTTATTCACAATTGATTATCCAAACTCAAGGCTTTGAACTCTGACTCAGGTGAGTGTAATATTCAGGTCTTCTCAAAAGTCCCCACCCAAAGGAGGCCATCCCTGACCAGCTTATCTAATCTCTATGCCAACTGCTCTCTAGCTCTTTACTCTGCTTAAGTTTTCTTCATAGCACTTATTACAAAACGTTTTATCTTGCATTTGTTTATTGCATAACTTCCCTCCTCTAGGATGTATGCTCATGAGGGTCTTTTTCTATCTTACTGCTGGATTTATTTCTAGTGCCTGGTGTCCTGCCTGGAACATATTAATTGCTCAAAATATGCTAAAAGAATTAATTTTTAAAAGTTCATAAAATGAATGTCAGAATAAAAACTCAAACTATTTTATTTTTTAAAAATCTGAGGGTCTGCTATGAGCCAGGCTCTGTAGTAAACAATTGGGAGCATATACAGCTCACCTAATCTTCATACTAACATTTAAGGCAAGTTTTACAATCCTTATAAAATAATACATCTCTGAAAAGAAGCCAGACATGATGTTATAGAAAAAAAAAAGCCACTTTATCAGGATTCAAGTGCCAAATTTGTTGCTAAACTTGTGGAGTTTACTTAGACAAATCATTTATCCCCTTAAGAATTCAGTTTCCACCTTTGTATAATGGGGATAATATTTGCCCCAGCTACTTCAGGTCATTAGGAGAATAAATTTGGATAATAAAAAGTTTTAGTTTGTTAGAAGTGATATACCAACGTATATTACAATAGGTATATGGTGGGGGTTCCTTTAGAGTGAGTCAGGAAAGATCAGCAGTAAACTGTTAGGAGAAGGCAAGAGAATAGGGGATAGCTAGCTGTGAAGTGTCCACTCACACTGGACCAGAGCATCCCAGTAAAGGCTCAATAAAGAAAAGCCTCAAAAAGGACTCTCTGCAGATGGCCAGACTCAACTCCAAACTGTACTGAGCAATTCTTCCTTCAGAGTGCATTACTCTGTTAAAAAAAAAAAAAAAAAAAAAAAAAACTCTCAAATTTAGCCTTGGACCAAACTTTTTGTATGTTATAATTCACAACCTCCTCCTGGAAAGAAATTAGCATTCTTGATAAAATGCTTAAGCAATTTTTTTCAGTGGGATTAAGATTTGTTCTTAGTAAACAGCCCCCCCCATCCCAACCTCGCTGTCAGTCAAGAGTTGCCAGTGACATTCTTTTTGTTTGTAGCCTCACAATGGCTATGTACAATTTCCAAATGTTCTGTTCTGTTCCAGGAGTCTGTCCACATGTTTTTTAAATGGATATCAGTTGGGATTAAATCACTTTGGTATTAATTTCATCAGGTGTATTTAAAAAGGTGCTATGCAGTAAGCAGACTCTTTTCTTATTAAATGTCTCTGCCTATCAGGAGGAAATCTTAAAATTGATCTACTAGAAGACTTGGCCTTTTCCCTTACAATTGATGGCTAATTTGATTCACAATTTTTCTTTAGCACTAACCCCGTGTTCGTCAGACTGGGGTATGAAGTTTGGGGACCTTTTCTTTCCAGGAGCTGGAGGTGGGTGGGTAATATTCCAGTGAAATGTATTTCCAGGTGGACACTAACTCTTTACTCCAAGTATATGCTTCAAAACACCTGACTTCTTGCTGGTTATTTCCAGCCACAACCCTATGTTTTTCACATTCATCCTTCTCCCACATTACAAAAAGAAAATATTTCACTATTCAGGAGTCTGCTTATAGTATTTTAGCTTGGAACATAAAAATCTCCAGGGCCCTAAGCAGAGGCCATTTTGAAATACCTGCCTGGGAGTAGATGCTGAGAAAGTGATGTTTTTCATGACTAAAAAATGAATCCTTCTGGAAGTCAGGGGAAAGTTTCCTTTTTTTTTTTTTTTTTTTTGAATAAAGAGGACCTAATCAAGCTGTCAGGCAACAGAACACTGAATATCATTTGTGACCGATCACTACATAATTATTGGCACATACTCGGGAGTTTAAAAAATAGAGTAGAATTATACTCTCTTCATTGCCATCTACTTCTTTATGTGGCAAGATTTCTTAAGCACTTATATTTTAAAAGGAACACTTGATTTCATTATAAAGCCTATCTTATTCCAGGAATTCATATGCCCGTATGAATAAACTAGTTTTAAGCCCCATGCATATCATTAAGAGATTATTTACTTGTATTTAATAATTATCCATCAAAAAGTGTAATATATTTGTTGTTTTGATCAACTGTGAACTAGTAAAAATAATAATTCAATCCAAATGAAATGTTACTTAACATTTAGAGCATTATTGTCACAAGGACTTTTTAAAGAAATATAGTGTGTGGGCCTCAAAAGTATAAGGTAATCAGGGCGGCTGCCGGGGCTCAGCAGGCAGAGCTCCGACCTGCCGTGCTGGAGGTCTGGAGTTCGATCCCTGGTGCCTCCTGCCCATATGCAAATTAAAAAAAAAATATATATATATATATAAGGTAATCAATGAAACACATGAAGAATTTATTCATGTGTTTTTAAAATGGATGATGATGAGTATCAAATCACTTTGATACTTTAGTTTCCAATGGGCACATTTAAGAGAATCAGTAAAATATTTCAATATTTATAATATCAGAATTTCATTTTTTGCAATAATTTAAAATTATGATAAAAATTGAATATGTTAATTTTAAAAATGAGTGAGGAGAGCACAAAGATTTTTAAACTTCTTTTCGGGGATAACTGAAGAATGTTCAGGGACAATGCTCTAAATTATGTAAGCCAAAAGCCTACTCAGACCATTTAAAATTTTGACTCCTAAAAGAATGATGAAGTCAGACAATAAGGCTCTAAATGTTAAGTAAAATTTCGTTTCGATTGAATTATGATTTTTACTAGTTCACAACTGATCATAAAAGTGCAAAATCTGTCCCAAGCATTTCCAACAAGTTGCCAAATCTGAAATTCTGTACACATTGAACGCTCAATAAACACGAGCCAGTTGACAAGGTATTTAAGGCTTTCAACTAATATCTATTAATAGCATACATAAAGTACTTTCCTGCTTCTAATCATCAATGAGATCCTCTTTTAATTATCTGTCAGCCAAATATATAATAAAGTATGTTATTGAAATGAAGCCCTGGATGAGGTAGTGAGATGCTGAATATTTTTCACTAATTCTCTCCCAGATATCCATTTACCAAGTGTCCATTTACAAGGTCTGACACCTGACCCAGGAAACCCAGGAGGTGAACAAAACATATTCTTTGTCATGAAGGAGTGCCTGGGGGAGGCAGGAATGCACTATGTTATAGGTACATCTGATAGATGTACAAGGCTCAGAGGTAGAACAGGAGGGAGTGAGGGTCTTTTGAGGGTGGTGGGCAGAGGGACAGTTTCAAGAATGGTCTTTCAAAATTGGTATGCTTGAACTGAGTCGTAAAAGGTGGGCAGGTGTTTGTCAAGAGGATAAGAGCATACCAGATGGAGGGAATGAACAAAGCTGTGGAGTAAACCCACCAGGCTAGCTAGTACCCCCTCCTCCCTGGACTGCATATAGTTTAGAGGAGCTGGTGTGGGGTGTGGGGGTAAGTGAGTGCTCTGTGGCCATGGTGCATGCGTTACAGGTTTAGAAAGAACAGGTTGGCAAAAGGTGAAGCAGAAGCCAGACAAAGGAAGACTGGACTGTATTGCATGCCAAGGTGAGCACTTTGGTCCTGTGGCAAAGGGAGCCAATAAAGGGTTATGAACCATGCAGTGATGGCATGAGGTCTGGCTTTCAGAAAGATTACCTTGTTGGCAGGGTAGAGAACAAATGTGGCAGATTAGAAGGTTAGAAGACTATTAGCAGTGGTCTTGGAAAAAACTTAAGGTGGTAAAGGGACTGGAGAGGAAAGGTGCTGAGGGGAAGAAATTTAAGGATACAACATCTAGAGACATTGATTGCCAACTGTATTAGGAGTTTGTCTAGCAGGAACTGAGGCAAAGAGAAGCCCAGAATGAGTTCTAGGTTTTTCTGGGTTATATAATTAGGTAAATGGTATTGTTGTCAAAATACGGAATACGAACAGTGGGTTTGGAGAAAGAGAAAATAACTTCAGTTCACTAACTCTAGCCCCTATTTTGTTCTATGGGATAGGTGGCACAGGTATTATTATGCTTAAAGGGGTAAAATTATTTGCCCAATATCACATGCAGCAGTCTGGGGAAGCTTATTACATGCCAGGCACAAGAGCAGGTAAACAAGGGAGACAAGGGCTTTGCTTTCACAGAACTTCTATTTTGGTGGGGTGGGAAGAAGAGAACATAAGCAAGCAAACAATAAACCAAGGTAATATAAAGGAGTATGCAGGGGACAGGAGTGGTGGGGGAGTTTGGGGTACTTTAGCTAACATGGTAGGGAGGGTATGTCTGAGGAGGTCACATTTGAGCTGATTCTTTTTTGTTGATAAGCAAGGAATCATGCAAATTCATAGGGGAAGAGCATTCCAGGCAGACAGAACAGCAACTGAGAAGCCCCAGTTGTGGAAACAAGCTTTGTGTGCCACTGAAGGAGGAATTCGAAATACAAGAAAGCAAGTGGGGAAACAAGAAATCCAAAGGAATTCCTGGTACAGTGAAAGTACTAGATTTCTGGCACCTCAGGGCAGGCCTATCAGAGCATAAATTGTCTTGGGGTAGTCTGCAAATGTGACCACAGTGCTTGACATTGTGTCTTCAAGAAACTGCTCTATGACTCATGAGTGCTTTGGAGGACAAGTCATTGCTGGGTTGAGGACTGCCTATTTCGACATTGAAATAGGGCCAGGAACAAACTCATTTAGTTTTGCCTAGAGAGATGAATTTTAAAAATCTTTAAATGAACAGAATTCATCTTAAATATATCTACTCAGAGCAAAGAAAGAACCTGCATCCCAATGCTGGTGGCTCTGCTCCCAGAGGCTCAGTCATGCCATACCATGCCACATAAAAGCAGACTCCCCTGCATCCCTCCAAGGGATCAAAGAGGCAGCATATCCTCACAGACACTCCCAATAGCTCAGCTGGACAGGGCAACGAGAAGCGGAACTCTGATGCCAATGTGCCAAGGTGGGTCCCTGCTTTGCAGACCTGAAGCCATGGAGGGGCTGGGTATGGGATTGCCCACTGGCACTGTGGCCCTTGCAGACACTGTGAGAAGGGCCATCCCACGTACAGCAGTTCAGCCAGCCCCTGGGACACATTGCCCTGGTGTCCCATCCTGTGGTCATTTTCCATTGATACTTCATGGACTATATGTTCTGCCAGAGTCTTTCACATAACCCCTATTCAGTCAAATGGCTTCAAATTGCTAAGGGTGACACAGAGCAACTTTCTGAAAAGAATCACACCTTATAGCCAACTTTCTCAGGCTACATCTGTTTGGTGTATCAAAAAAAAAAATCTGGATTTAAAGACTGCCAGTTTAGCATATATAAGTTATAAAAGAGTTAAATTATTCCTGAATAATACAGCCACTTTCGGAGTGTCACACTGAGAAGTTATATTCTTATCTCAGACTGCTCCAAACATTGTGAAACACCTTGTTTGGAGTGGTTCGGAAACCTGTGGCACATTCTAATTCCTGCTTACATTCTTATTTCTTCTTACATGTCTGAGGTCATCTCAAATCACACTCCTCCTCTTTCTCTTTAAGTTCAGCCACATGGCCTGATTTTTTTCCTCTAAGCTTCACAAGCAACCTCAGACCATAAGACATTTGAATAGGCTTTCACAGCACATGTACATTCCTTTCCTGTAATTACTGTACCCCTAGGACCTAGCACAGGGTTTATTATACAATCGGTGTTAATAAAAAGATTCTATAAAAATAAATGCAATAATATATACTTAATGGTGGAAATGTTCAGCTTCTCAGAATGGATCAGTTCAAAATCATTTAAATCAGGTTTGAAGAAGGTAAGTCATCAGGCTGAGCTATTCCGTTGTTTTGTTTTTTTTAACCAAGAGACAGGAAAAATTTTGCTGTCATTTGGATTATAAATATACAATCCAAATTGATTTTGGAGACAATTTTCAAAAAGTTTGGCTAAGAATTTAAGAACACTCATTTGAATATATGTGGGCTATCCAATTATAGAACATCTTTTTTTGATGGAATGAGCTCATTTCTGAAAAAGTTCATCCAGATTAGGACAAATTAATGTGTATATATATATACATTCATTTAATTCTTATACCCAATTATTATCCCCAGTTTACAGATGAGAAAATGGAGGCAGAGAGAGGCTGTGACTGCATTCTCTTAAGTGGCAGATCGGGGATTTGTGTGCAGGTCTATTTGATTCCAAGAGCCATGTTTTTAAGCTAAGACATAAACGCCAACCTTGAGCAATAATGTTTTGCCCCTAGCCACTCAAACATGCCATCTTTCTCCCATGAAAAGGTATAAGAGAGCATTCTGATGTCACCAACTGGGTCAAATGCCAAAGGACTTAAAATAGGACTAAGAGGCCAATCTTGACAGAAGGGAAACTAGACAATTCACGAAAAAAAGGAAAAATAAGAATTAACATTTACTATAGGCTTATTTTATGCCAGATAATGTACTGCGTGCTTTAATATACAATATTTCTTTCATCCCAAGAATCCTGTGAGATGGGTGATATTAGTTAAGAAAAAAAGATTTAGAATTGGTATTTGGCAATCCCAATGTTCATTTTCCCTACTTCTCCCTCAGGATGGGAACCCCCCAGCCCCCCACTCCCCCATTTTTCATTTAAGCATAAGGCTGCCTGGAATAAGGACAATGTTCCCAGTCTCTCCTGCTGCTAGGTGAAGCTATGTCTCTGAGTTCTGGCCAATGAAATGTAATAAGAAGTTTATGACAGCTTACGAGAAATTTCCTTAAGAGACCATGGGCTTTCACCTTTTTCTCCCTCTTATTCCCTTCCTCCTTTTCTTCTTCCTGCTACTTGGAACATACATGTAATGGCTGATGCTCCATTTTGGACCATGAGGTTGAAGGCTTCACCTTATTTACGTATAGGTAGCTCCAAAAGGGGGAACCAGTCTAGATCTCAGAAGACTGAGAAACTATCATGTAAGTCCTGGATTGTGTCTCCATAAGCTTTATTATTATTTTTTTAATGTGAGAGCTAAACAATATCACTTGGTTTAAGCTACTGCTTTTCTCCGTAACTAGTGGATAACAGTCGCTTACCCAAGGTCATGGCACAGGTTCAAACCCAGGCCCTTCAGTCTGCAAAGCCCATGCCCTTAGCTAAAAATCTAAAGAACTTTTCTAATTTGTAAAATGCTTCAGGGTGGGGAAGGGGTTTCAAGACTCTGAAAAGGAATCTGACAGAGGAAAAGAATGTTTGAATATATTTTCAAATCTGTACAACTAAGAAAGAATCAAAAGGAACATGCTACTCAACAGTACCGGTGTGGAGTGGAATTAGAAGAGAAATAGAAGGCTGTGGCGCTGAAAGCTTCTGTAAAAGATGCTGTTGGCCAGAGAGTAGGCATTACAGAATGGAGCCCTGGAAAATGGCCACAGGATGAGACAGAGAAGAAGAAAGAATTACAAGGCATTGTGAAATCGAAGAAGCAGGAGATGAAGTTCAAAGATACACAGCCTAGAAAGGGATAAGCGGACCCATGCAACCTGTATCAAAGACAGCATAAAGGTCAAAAAGTCAAAAAGGAAAGGTCAAGGTTGAAGCTCTGACAACTCATTTTTACTCATTTCCTTCACTTGGGTTCACAAACGCATTAATGGAGTGAATTTAAATTGTGTTGGAATTGAGTAGAATCCTAAATGAAGGAGACCATAGAACAGGGTGTTTATATTACCCCTTTGTTCAAATTCTAAATGAACAGTAGTGGCAAGAACTTAAGAGAGAGGTTCACTGATTGGAGTTGGGCCTAATTTTATTTAAAGTCAATCTTAATGATCCAGAAGAAGAAAAATAGGTTATTATGCCTGCCAAAGGCATTATTTTAAACACCAGAGAAAACTAAGTCTTAAAAAATGCACATAGGGACTTTAGAAACTACAGATGGGAAATAAAATGAAAGTAGGCAATAGCAATAAAAGAAAAGGCAGCTATATGAAAGCCGACATAAATCAGAACATATTTTACTATTGGTTAAATAAATTCTGCATTACAATTGGGTTTTCCAAACTCCATTTTGGTGGTCACAGGGCAAAATTGTTTGCAGTACTCCCTGAGTCCAGACAGCAATGAGGGGCATGTTATTTAGAAGGCAATGCAAACCATTCCACCAAGTCTGGACTAATGTAGAGCCAGAATGCATTAATATCACTGTATTCTGGAAGGATGCTGAAAAACAGAAAAAACCAAAATTTTGGAATTTAAGAGCCACTAAATGAAAAGCAGGGATTAGACTAAACTGGTGATGTTGGATGGCTAGGAGAAAAGCAAACATAAAAATAGTCAGATACTATTAAAAACAACAAATAAAACTTGGGTAAAAATAAAAATAAAACTTTGACTAAAGCAACAATCATCTAAATATGTTCCCCTGTCAACTTCAGAAAACAAAACAGAACAAAATGACAGATTTCAGGTTACTGCCAATCTAATAGAAGCAGGAGAAGTGTTTTAGGAAAACATATGTATAGTTTAGTAAAAGAAAAACTTGGAGGATCTGGTATCTTTTTCAAGCTTTATTGATTAGGGCAGTTTTCACTGTAATCAGTGTAGCTGCTTTCATTTGTAAGAGCTTGGAGACTGAAACAGCAACAGGGAATGGGGGGGTGGTAGAGAAGAGTCTTAAAAAAAGCAAATCTTAACTATCAAAAAAAAATCACTCAAAATGTGATAATATGCTTTTTAGGCTGGCTATGTTGGAACACCATTCTAATGGGGAAAAAAAAAACTAGTTTTGAAGAGTAGTAAATTTAATTTACATGTAAGATTTTTTTCTCCCTATAATGTAAACTTTTGGGGGAGGGATTGTAGGTATAAGAAAAATGCTGAGACTCAACTGCACACTCAGTGACACCTCTTCCCCTTTCCACCTGAGCTAGCAGTTTTCTTGTTAGCTCAGAGAAGGCATACATATATGTTAGAGTTTTATGTTCTTAAATCACACAAGCCCAATTACCTGGGGGATTAGTTGTCATTTTTTATTATTCTTTCAAGAGTGGATCTGTTGACTAGAAGGCTGGGGGCAAAAAAAAAAAAAAAAAAAAAATCTCTTCAGCATCTACAAGCCAAAGAGCATTTTAGGTTCTCAGGAGGTGCAAACTGAGCACATACAGGGTACGTGAACTGTTAAACAATTATACTCCTGTTTGACTCCTTTTGTGTGCTTCCATCCTACACTTAGGTTTAGGAGAGGGAACAATCTAATAAAGATGCATTACATTAAATTTCCTTTTAGAAAGTACTGAACAAAATGCCATTTTAAATTGATTACACATTTATAATCTAAATTTTTCCTACTGATACCTTTTACAGAGTGTTTTAGAAAAAAATTAGGCAAGGTAAAGTTATTCGAGGAAATCAGTGCATAGTTTCTTGTTTTTAAATTTAGGTTGCCCCTTTTTGGGGATGGGCGGTTGGAAGGGAATCTCTGACTACAAAGAAAAGTCTTTCACAAATGTCAACTGACTAAAGGCAACCTATGGACTTTGAGAAGTCAGATGAGGACATCGAGTAACAAGCCAGCACCGAATCTCCTCTCTTCCCACCTCCCAGCACCTGCTTAACTGCAGCCTCAAGGAGTAAACTCTTGGGCTCCTCTCTTTAAACAGATATCAGTTGTCCCCTATTCCCTAAAAAAAAAAAAAAAAAAAAAAAATTAACGCCCAATACCACCAACAAATAGTAGGCGAATAACTAGTATCCGAGAAGCATAAAATATTTGTCAACAAACAGCCCGAGTAGGGGGCAAAGGAGAAAGACCAAACGTGGACGCCCTCGGGGGAATCCTGCTCACCTGGGGAGGGTGAGATTGCAATCTGAAAAAAACCAGAACCTCTCTTTCCGCACCAGCCCCAAGGACACACCTTCAGCTTCCGAGACTACCAGGGTAAAGAGGGGACCGCTTTGTCGCCGCCACCTACCCCTCTTGCCCCAAATGACCCCAGCACCTAGGAGAGGTCCTCTCAGGGATACCACTCCCTCTTTCCTGGAAGCAAGGGGACAGCAAAGCCGCGGCTCATCTCTCCCGTCCGGCACCCGCCCGCAGATCCGGCACGCAGGTGAGACGTGGACAGGTAACCGCACCTGCCCGGCCAACCCCACCTGCTGCGTGCTCCTACCCGGTCTTCCTCCTCCACCACCTCGGTCGACTCGGCTCCTCCTCCGCGAGTCGAGGGTGTCCGGCTCCCACCTACCTGCGCGACTTCAGCCCCGGCGCCGGCACTCCCCGCTCCGGGTGCCCCGCGCCGCTCCGGGCGCGCGGGCGGCGGCCCAGCGCCGGCACTTTCCCGGCTGCAGGCGGCCGTGGACTCAGCGGGAAGCCCCAGCGTTGCCCGGCTCGCCGCCTCCGACCGGCTCCATTGTGACGCGGCGCGTTCCGCTGGCCAATGGGGGCGCGGCGGCGCGAACCGCTGACTAAGTTCGCGGGTGGAGGAGGAGGGGACTGGGCGGAGGCTGGAGGCGGCCGCGGCCGCGGTGGTGGTGGCAAGTAGAAGAGGAGGAGAGCGAGGAGGAGGAGGAGGAAGAGGCTGCCGCCGCTTGAGTAGCTGCCCCTGCTGTTCATTTTGCTGCAGCCTTGGCCCGAGCTTGTGCCTAGTTTTGGGACTGCGGGGCCCGGTGACTCACTCGTCGCTGTTGGAGACAAAGCGCAGCTGCCACCTCCCCGGAGCGCGCCATGTGCCCGTCCCGGGCCCCTCGTGTCAGCCCCCGGTCCGCAGGCGGCAGTGCAAAGCTGCGCATCTCACGGGGGAGTTACGGGGGGTGGGGGGATGCCGTTTTTGAGACGGGGGAAGGGAGAGGCTTAGGGCTGTCCACCAGGAGGGCCACGCAAGTGACTTTGGAAGTACAGTGTATGTCTTCCGGGTGTTCCCCCGCCTTCTCAGGTGTGCATCCCCGAGGAACTAGTTATTTACAAATGCGTGTTGGACCCTAAAGGATGGCTCCAGTGGAGCACGTGGCAACCTACCTCTTCCACACGGAAGTCCCTTTAGCTTTCTTTACGCTGCGTGCTTAGGTTGCAGGGCCAAGCTCTTCTGAGACAGGGTTTACAGGTTTACCAAAGGAAGCGGTTTAAACTAGAATTCTGGGCCTTCAATGCCATCCATCCCTCTCAAATGTCCTTATTCTAGGGATGAGGAGGGAACAGCAAAGTAGAAGAGGGACCATCCCTGTATTCGAACCCAGCGTTTTCACTGCTAAGAAACTGGATGTCCTTCCCATGGCCACCCGTCCCTTCTACTCCTAGAGAGACGTGGCCCCGGACTTGCAAAGTAACAATATGTTTTTCAAAACAAAACAAATCGCTGCAAACACAGGAATTCAAGGGACTGATCTTATCCTCATCTGCTCCTCACTCTCACCCCTACCCCCATCCTAATTTAGTCTCTTTGCCCAGGCTATCCTCTCAACACAAGGATTCAATTAGTCAAGATTTGTATCTCTTGAGTTGCTATGACATCACATCCCCGTTAAAAAAATGTTTGTACATGGACATCCCGAAAGAATAAAATGAGTATTATAAAAGACTCAGCATTTGGGCTGTGTGATCTATTTGTATAAATGAGAAGCAAAAAAACTAAAAAACAAAAAACAAACCACACACACACAAAATGGCATTACTGATTTATAACTCAGCTGTGTCCCACAGAGAGATAGTTCAGATTAGGCTACAACATGAATCACCCTGAAAGGGAATAGAAAAACTGTGTGACACTGCTGTATTCTTTCCTTTTCCATTTCATTGTGGGTTGGCAGCTGTTTTCTTTCTGATTCTTGGAGGAAAGGCAGAAAGAGCATTCCTTCATTTGGTCATTCAGCAAGTTTTCATTGCGTGAACATGTGTGTGTGTTTGTGCGCGCATGAGAGAGAGCCTGTGTGGAGACTTATTGCCACTGAAGATTTCAGTTTGGTCCTTGAGCTGCTTACTACCTGGAGAGGGAGATAAATACATAGGATTAATAATGAAACAAGTAACAAGTAAGTCCTATAAGAGAGGCAGATTATAAAGTCATGCCATTGAAAGACCAAAAATGTCCAATTTGCATTTGTATCAAATGCTTGGAAAGGAATATTTTCCCCTTTGTGCTCCCCTCAATCCATGAACAATCAGATAATCTATTGTTCTGTCACAGTCAATTCACTACTTGTGTGATGTGAAGCAAATTATTTAATCTCCTTGAGAGTCAGTCTCTTCATCTAGAGAAGTTATAAAATAGATATTCTGTAAAATTCCATTTCCAATAATATGAATTAAAAAGTGACTTCCATCCTTAGTAACCCACATTACTGTTAGTAAGAAATTGAAGTAATCAAGTTCATTAACACTTGTATCAGCTCTGGGTTAACTTCAGATATGATCTTATAAATTTGCTTATCCTTATTTTATTCCTAATCCTCATTTAAAAATTGCCCTCCATGGTGACATTTATTACTGATATTGAAGAATGAGGACTTCTGAATTTGTAATTTTGCTTCCAGGGATCTGACTCTAAAATAGGAGCATCAGACAGATGTTTCTGTTGTTTCTTCTTCCTTCAATAAGGCATTATGCAAGCTCCTGCTTGCATTACAGTGCAAAGAAGGATGAATAATCTCAAATGTTGTTTTCAGATAACTTTTTTTTTTAATACTAGGCCCATGATATGACCCGTAAAGAAGAAAAAGTATTCAGTAACTTGAAATAATTGGCATCCCAGGGTGGCTTTTTTATGCCTGTGCCTCATTTTTTCACTGCATTGTAATCTCTTTGAGAACAAGAACTATAAAGTCTTAGAATATATTCAGTCCTTTCAGTATTGTCAGTAAGACTTTAAGAGACTCTGATAATTTCCTTTTGGTAAAAGAAAATTCTGAAAGATTCTGCCACTATTTCCATAGCCAAATTCATCCAAATCTAAAATAGTGATTAAAAATTCGATCATTGGGCCATGGTGGCTAAGAAGGCAAGAATGCTTGCCTGCCATGCCAGAGGACCCGAGTTTGATTCCCGGTGCCTGCCCATGTAAATAAATAAATAAATAAATAAAAATTCAATCATTGATATTAAGTACCTATTATGTGCTTAATAGCAGTGTGTTAGATATAATGGGCAATACCAAAGAAGCATAAAATGATCCTTGACTTCAATAGATCACCACTTAGAAGGACAAACATACTTGAAACAATTTGGGCAGCTCTACTTAGACTAACGTTAAGAGAAGATAGAGCAAGGGCTTGCAGGGAGCAGAGAGTAGTCAGAAGATGCCGGATGAAGAAAGGGGAACTTTTAAGTATTCAAAATGAAGCAGAATTTAGTACCAGTAAATCCTATACTTTTACCTTATCCGCCCAGACATTGTTTTAAAATGTCCAATCCATCTTCAGGGCCCAATCAATCTCTTTCTGACAAACTAACAAGCTAGAGGAAACAGAAAAAAATCTATTCTGCTTTCTATAACATCCCATCGTGTAGGAGAATAGTTAGTGTTAAAGACTTTATACTTTTATAACAAAGGGGATGACTATACACAGCAAGTGTTTGTCAGTTTCTCTACCCAGTGATGCAAAGTCAAAATCAAAAGGAAAGGATCTTGACATTTTGGACATCTGGTGGCTAAAGTCCATGACCCACATGGAGTAATCACCGAAGTCCTTGGTTGGCAGGACCCTTCTGGGCTGATTCCTTGAATGATAAAGAAAAATCTCTGAGTGACATCAGCATTAAGCTTTTCTCCTTGGTGAGGATTTAGAAAGTCTTTGGAAAATTTTTGTTAGTAAAGGAAGACAATATAAAAGTCTTAACACTCTTTTCCAAATCAGTATTCTGAAACTTTTGTGATAATGAAAAATCTTCTATTTAAATTAAATGTTGAATGCTTACAGTGAATAAAAGAAAGTCTACCAGAAATAGGAAGGAATACCAAGACAAATATAATTCCTTTTCTTAAGGATATTGTACTCTAGCAGCGAGGGTACATACAGGTAGTATGTGGCATCCTAAAGGAGAGGGGAAGTTGATGAGCTATATAGGGTTGAAGGGGGCTTATACTGAACATAGGTCTGAGAATGGAAGCTTACCTAACTTCAGTGTTTTAAAAACAGAATATCACCGTAATGGTACATATTATTTTAAATCTGTCTCAGTATCATGGTTCAAGTTTGTTAGTTCTGAGGTGTCAGGTCAGGAAAAAAGAACAAAAGTTAGAAGCCACTCACATTTTTGCATTCTCAGAAAGTTTGCCAAGATTCTCCTGATTCATCTGTGTATGACTGAACACATTTTCATTGACAGAGAATTTTTATTTATTTATTTTTGGCCAAATAGCTTACCAAATGGTAACCGAGAAGTTAGGATTTAGGGGGTGATTATGATTACTGACGTATTATACAGATATTCTTTTTTACCTTTTGGTATATTGGAATAAACAGAGGGGAATACCTGAAATCTCTGAACTGTAATCCAGCTGTCTTGATCTCCGATAGTGATTATATAAATATATAGCTTCTATCTTGTTTGTAAAAACCTTGTGACTGACCTTCACTTACACCCCTTTTATCCTGTTTTTCAACTTTAGAATCTTATGCTCACTAAAAGCAGCCCCTAATGTTTATGAATGAAAGGCCTTGAGTCAACCCAGAATTAACCCACCCCAATTCCAAATCATCTCTAACCTCATCATCTTGAACCATTGTACTCATTATCCTAAAGCCTGCCCATCTTTTTCAGTACTATAAAACCAGAGTTACTGCAGTTTGGGGAGACAGATTATTAGGCTGATAGGCCATCTGATCTCCAGTTTCACTCTTACAATAAACTCTTTCTCTCTTTGAACCCTGATGTCATGGATTGGCTGTTAGGTGCATTGGTCAGAGAAACTTTCACTTTTGTTCAGTATCAATTTAGTGACCCAGATGGGACAAAGAAACTCAAAGAAGCAAACAGGGAGTCTTATTGCCCAAAGTTTTGAAGCCCCCACAGGACAGGTAAACACAGCAATTGGCCTTTTGTAGCTGCTAGATTCTTTTAGTCAAAGGCTTGGTGTGGCAGTTAGGTTCAGGTGTCAACTTGGCCAGGTGAAGGCACCTAGTTCTGTTGCTGTGGCCATGAGCCAATGGTACGTGAACCTCATCTGTTGCTGATTACATCTGCAGTCAGCTACGAGGCGTGCCTGCTGCAATGAATGGTGTTTGACTTAATTGGCTGATGCTTAAATGAGAGAGCTTGAGGTAGCACAGCCCAAGCAGCTTGGCATACCTCATCTCAGCACTCGCAGCTCAGTCCAGGCCTTTGGAGCTGCAGAAAGGAATCACCCCAGGGAAAGATGTTGGAACCCAGAGGCCTGGAGAGAATGCCAGCAGAGATTACCCTGAGCTTTCCCACGTAAGCAAGAACCTCAGATGAAAGTTAGCTGCCTTTCCTCTGAAGAACTAATGAAATAAATCCCCTTTTATTAAAAGCCAATCTGTCTCTGGTGTGTTCCATTCCAGCAGCTAGCAAACTAGAATGCTTAGTAACCAGGTTTATCTCTTCTCTGCTGGCACTCCAGTCCCCGGGCACCTAAAAACCTTCAAAGAAAGAAATAGATTTCAGTTCCAAGTTCAAGCATCTGACAAGGTGAGTGGGTCATCAAAATTAAAGTGGATCAGGAAGTTAGTACAGAGGTTCTAGTCCTCTAGACCTGTGATTGAGACCTGGGTCGCACTCCCAGAGTGATTCCCTTTAGCTTTGACCTCTATACCTGTTATAGTCTACTAAAGCTGCCAGAATGCAACACACCAGAGCTGGGCTGGCTTTTAATAAAAGGGGATTTATTTTGTTAAAAATGTGTAGTTCTTCAGAGAAAAGGCAGCTAACTTTCAATTGAGGTTCTTTCTTATGCAGGAAGGCACAGGGTGATCTCTGCTGGCCTTCTCTCCAGGCCTCTGGGTTCCAACAACTTTCCCTGGGGTGATTCCTTTCTGCAGCTCCAAAGGCCTGGGCTGAGCTGTGAGTGCTAAGATGAGGTATGCTGAGCTGCTTGGGCTGTGCTACGTTGAACTCTCTCATTTAAGCACCAGCCAATTAAATCAAACACCATTCATTGCAGCAGGCATGCCTTGTAGCCGACTGCAGATGTAATCAACAACAGATGAGGTTCACGTACCATTGGCTCATGTCCGCAGCAATAGAACTAGGCAACTTCACCTGGACAAGTTAACACCTGAACCTAACTGCCACAATACCGTTCTGTTTTTGAGTACCATTGTCCATTGAATATACTCCTAGAAAATAAGTAATCCCAACAACAATTTGGTATTTAATGAAATTAAGTATAAGATGCCTATTTAACTGTTGGTGTGTAACTTAGGTATAGTAATGTTTAATGCCTGTTTAATTGTTAATCAGTATTTCCGCTAGTTAAGAATTGGCGTGTTACTTAAATATATACCAAGTGCTACGTATCCATTTAAACTTGTTGGTGTTACTGAAATTGTATTGTTCAAGTGTTCCTAATTGGTTATTGATAGTGGAAATTCTTAAAAATGGGAAATTCTAATTCTGATAGCATTCCTGAATATAGCCCTTTATGTTATATTTGAAAAATTGGAAAGATTTTAGTTAAAAGCCTATGAAAAAAACAACAAAAAGTAGTTTATTTTTGTAACACAGTTTAGCCTCAGTATAATTTAAAATCAGGAAAGAAATGGCCTGAAAATTGTTCTAGAGAAAAGGACACTGTATTTACAGTTATACTTGTTTTGTAAAAGAGAACATAATTGGGATGAGATGGTGTATATTTAATTCTTTATCCCTCTCAAAAGTATATTTCTGTGTTTCTGTGACTTTCTATTTGTGTCTGTCTCCTTATTCTATGTATATTTTCATACTTCTGAATGATAGCTCTTAAAGAGCCCTGTTTGAATTGTTTAAAGATAAATAAGCGCTTATATATAAATTGGTACTCCTGGAGTCTCAGAGAAAAAGAAAAAAAAAACAACCCTTTAGGTACCAGTGTTCAGAGCCTTAGGACCTGTAGTGTCTGTAAACAAATCTGAACATTAGAAAGAAACCACCCCTGGAATTTCCCTAAGGCATCAGAAGGCTACCAGAAGGCTGCCTCAGGAAAAGGCAAAGATTTTTCCAATCATTTGGGTCACAGCTTTAGACAAAATAGATCTAATAATTAGAATCAATGAAAAGAAGGGGATAGGGAACTTTATCAACACTAAGGATACCTTAGGGGTCTTAAACCCCTTGGCCCTCATTTAAAACTTAAAGACCAGATTCAACAGACCAGTCCTCATTCTTTCTGCCTCGCCTCTCCCTGCCCTCTGGGCCCGACCACCTAAAGCAGCTACGGGAGAAGAGTTGAGTACAGAAAGGCAGGGGAGAGATGGGCTTGGTTTAGAATTCTTTCTACTGGGCCCGGAGACTAAGAAATATTAGATACAGAAGAAATGCTGCAGAACAGACCATGTTTGTTCTGAAAGAATTCCCCACATAAATTTTTCCCCCAGTACCTTTGCAATGTAGCTATGATAAACAAATCATTATTAAAATATAACTAGCCTTTGGATAGGAATGACTGAATAAGATCTAACTGCCAAATTTCAATAAGTAAAAAAAATATGTCCTTGAGAGCTATGGAAAAGTTTTCCTGAATTTATGCTTAGGACAAATTAAACAATTGTAGCATATTTTCTAAAGCTTGATAGTTATGCTGGTTTGAAAATGTTATGTACCCCAGAAAAGCCATGTTCTTTTAGTGCAATCCTGTGTGGGCAGATCTATTATTGGGTGGGAACCTTTGATTAGATTGTTTCCATGGAGATGTGACCCCCCGAGTCAAGGTGTGTCTTAATCCTCTTACTGGAGTCCTTTAAGAAAGGGACATTTTGGAGAGAACACGGACATTTGCAGATGCAGAAGGAAATGCCCCAGGAGACTCCAGAAGCTGAGAGCCATTTAAAATCAGAAGCTAGGAGAAGACAGCATGTGTCGCAATGCACCACCCATGTGACGGAAAAACCCCAAACATGTTTGAGTTTGAATGAAGCCATCCTCTTCTTGATGCCCTAATTTGGACATTTTCATGACCTTAGAAAAAAGCCAATTCATTTCTGGTATATTGCATTCTAGCAGCTTTAGCAAACCAAAAGAGTAATCAATATACCTTTGAGGCTGTTCATTATTTTTAGATATTATGAAAACAAAGAGATTTTTAAACCTCCAGTAGAAAGAATATAAAAAGCAAAAACTGCCACACACACACACAATTTGCGGTGACAATGTCTGGTCTTATTCCTGTTTTTATGATTATTTTTACTTTTTTTTTTGCATGGGCAGGCATCGGGAATTGAACTCAGGTCTCTGGGATGGCAGGCAAGAACTCTGCCTGCTGAGCCACTGTGGCCTGCCCTTAAGGTTATTTTTGGAATCAAACAAATACAATTTTATTCTACCAGGTATCCTCTCCCTAAATTTATACAAGCTTACAGATAAAATAAACTAGATGGTAAAAAATATATATTTGTGTTTAATGAAGTTAAGTTATTATTTTGACAAACTTTATTTTTTTAAAAAATTATGCTTTTTAGGTTTGTTCTTCTTTTCTTAATTATGAAAAGTAACATGTGTACTAAAAAGCAATACATTTCAATGCACATTGCAGCAATTAATTATAGAACAGATTTCAGAATTTGATATGGGTTATAGCTCCACAAGTTTAGGTTTTTACTTCTAGGTGCTCCAAGACACTAGAGACTAAAAGAAATATCAATGTAATGATTCAGTAGTCATATTCATTTGTTAAATCCTATCTTTTCTGCTATAACTCCACTTTCTCCTTTGATTATTCTCCCAATCTTTAGGGGTATTTGGGTTACACCCGTTCTAACTTTTTCATGTTAGAAGGGGCTGCTGATAAATGGGATAGGAAAATGGAACTAGTTGATGTTCTGGAGAGGCTGGTCCCTCTGGGTTTCAGGACTTATCTGGCCTGGGAATCCATCTGGAGCTTGTAGGTTTCTGGAAGGTAATCATAGTACATGGAACTTTTGTAGACTCTAAGATAGAGCTCTAGGAGTTCTTTGGGGTTGGCAGGTATGGTTTTGGTTGGAGTTTAGCAAACCATGATAAATAGCAACATCTAGCTGAAGCTTACATAAGAGTAGTCTCCAGAATATCCTCTTGACTCTATTTGAACTCTTGCAGCCACTAATACCTTTTTTGTCACAATTCTTTCCCTGCTTTTGGTCACAAAGGCATTGTTGATAACACAGTGCCAGGGCCGGGCTCATCCCTGGGAGTCATATCCCACGTTCCCAGGGAGACTTTCACCCCTGGATGTCATGTGCCATGTAGGTGGGAAGGTAATGATTTTACTTGTAGAGTTGGGCTTAGAGAGAGAGAAGACATATCTGAGCAGCAAAAGAGATCCTCTGTAAGTAATTCTCAGGTATAACTGTAGGTAGACTTAGCTTCTTTTACTATAAAATAAAAAAGCTTCACAAGAGCAAGCCTCTAGATCAAGGGCTTGGCCTGCTGACTTGGGAGTGCCTAATGTTTGAGATAGTATCAGTGACTTCTCCGGTGGTAAAGTTTAATATTTCCATATTTTATCTCCCATTCTCAAGGGACTTTGCCTGTACTTTTTTTTTTTTAACAATTCCACAATTTGGGGTTTTCTTTTCGTGCTGCTCTAAGGTACTGGAGGCTAAAAGAAATATCAGTATAATGATTCAGCACTCACATTCATTTGTTAAACCCAACCTTCTCTGTGTAACTCCACCATCTCCTTTGATCTTTCTCCCATTCTTTAGGGGTATTTGGGCTATGCCCATTATAACTTTTTCATATTGGAAGGAGCTATTGATAACAAGGGATAGTGGGATGGAACAAGTTGATGTTCTGGAAGGGTTGGCCCCTCTGCATTTCAGGACTTATCTAGTCCAGAGACCTATCTGGAGGTCGTAGGTTTTGAAAAGTTACCCTCGTGTATGGAGCCCCTGTAGAATCTTATACAATGCCCTAGGTATTCTTTAGGATTGGTAGGAATGGTTTTGGTTGGGGTTTGGAAAGTTATGATAGGTAGCAAAATCTAACTGTAGCAAAGCTTGCGTATGAGTGACCTCCAGTGTAGCTTCTTAACTCTATTTGAACTCTCTCAGCCATTGATACCTTATTTGCTGCACTTCTTTTCTGCCTTTGGTAAAAGGTCAGGATGGCATTGTTGATCCCATGGTGCCAGGGCCAGGTTCATCCCTGGGGGATCATCTCCTATGCTGCCAGAGAAACTTTCATACCTGGATGTCATGTCCCACTTAGGGGGAGGGCAATGGTTTCTAAGCAGAGTTGGGCTTAGAGAGAGAGGCCTCATCTGAGCGACAAGAAAGGTCCTCCAGAGGTGACTTTTAGGCATACTTATAGGTAGGCTAAATTTCTCTGCTACATACATAAGCTTCACAAGAACAAGCCTCAAGATCAAGGACTTGGCCTACTGATTTGGGTGTCCTTAATGTTTGGCACAGTATCTGGGGTTTCCCCGGTGGTAAAGTTTAATAGTCCTGTAATTTTCCTTCCATCCCTCAAGGGACTTTGCCAGTACTTTTTGATTATCTGCTTAATATACTCTGGAGTGTATCCAGGTATTATATTAAACCATACAGGATTAAAGGCTCTCATCCTTCTTCTGGGTTCCCTGTGTTTGGATTGTTTACATTATCTATCCAGACATGTTGAGTTAGATTATGTGCTACAGAAAATGTAGGTTCTGGACATAATAAAACTTTCTTCCTTTGGTCTCAAAGAGTATACTTTTTACATATACTTTCTATTTATCTGCTCAGCATAGTCTGGGATATATCCTGGTATTACATTAAGCTATTCAGAATTACAAGCTCTTATTCCCATTCTGGGGTCCATGTGTTTGGATTGTTTAAATGAGTCAATAATAGAGGGGTGTAGGGGGGAACCACCATTCCATGCTATGGGCTATATTTAATAGGAAGACATCAACAGGACCACAGCAACACCAGGGGCAAATAATGGGGGGAGAGGGACAAGAGTTAAGGGGCAGTTTGGGAAAGAACTCTGTCATAATCGATGATGACCAGAAGTTTCATAGGCCTATTTATAATATTTTTTAAAGAGCTTTTGTCTCATGTATTCATACAAAACTGGAGTTTAGTTTTCTCTGTTAAAATAGTGTGGTTTGTTGGTCTGCTCTTAATGAAATGTTATAAAAAATTTTTCTTAGCTATCTGAGTACTATGTCTAGAAGACAAAGATTTTACATCATGTCAGAATAGTATCCTTGTTGATGTTTATGTTATGTTAATGTTGACCTTATCATCCTTTATTTCAGAAGAGTCTTCTCACTTTTAAAAGAAAACTGTTGCAGAAGATTTATTCTTTCACCTTGTAAAAGTAAGGTGCTAAAATAGGTTAACATATTACCTAGGAAGTATTTGGAAAACATTACAATAATTAAAAGGAATTTTCTATCTTTCTGTTAGCTAAATTTGCATGTGTAATGTTATTCATATACTTAGAGATTGTATAAAATTCCTAAAGATTTGACAATGTTCGCACTGTCCATGTTATATCGTGACATGGTGATATGCATGATGTGAGATAATAGAATGATGTTGTCTGTCATGGTTTTAGTAGTGCTTAGAAAAAAGTTACAGGTCGTGGAATCAACCATATTTACTTGTCAGGTATACTACTTTGCTCTAAA
The DNA here is from genome assembly GCA_004026745.1 of Myrmecophaga tridactyla. Taxonomy (NCBI): domain Eukaryota; kingdom Metazoa; phylum Chordata; class Mammalia; order Pilosa; family Myrmecophagidae; genus Myrmecophaga; species Myrmecophaga tridactyla. The sequence goes on along the minus strand of PVIY010004614.1, from coordinate 51,539 downwards.
GCTTCTCAAGGGCGGGCCACGGTGGCTCAGCAGGCAAGAACGCTTGCCTGCCATGCCAGAGGACAGAGGATCTGGGTTCGATTCCCGGTGCCTACCCATGTAAAAAAAAAAGTACATGTGGTCAGCTATAAGTCAGAACTTCATCTTCAACACGAAGGGTCTTCAAAAGAGAAGCAAGGCAAGAATATGTTACATTCTACCTGCTAATTAACATAACCCTGGTAAATTTGTAAAGGTGAGACGAGACAGGACAAGAATTCTGCTGTGGTTTGTGGGTTGATGATCCCAATATAAGGCAACTGTCAAATGTTTCCATTTTTGAAAATAGCTTCATTTAGAAAGTGCTTATAAGAAAATTAGGGCATAGATTGTTAGCTCTTACAGCAGTCATATTTATTTCTGAGCTTTAACTTTTATTTCTAAATCCTGAGACGCTTTGGTCTTTGTTTTTAACCTGGTATTTCCCAGGTACTTTAGGTATCTGTGTGACACCTGAGACTCAGAGATCAAGTTCTGTAGCTCTTAAAGTCAACTTTATTCCATACAGCAACCGTAAGGAAGCTGAAAAAGAGATCAAACTTGATTAAGAGCTGTGAATGAAGCTTATCTGGTTAGGACTAAGATAAATCAGAATACAGGATAAAGGATGATGCTGTCTGTATTTTAAGATTTTAACTTCTTTGTGAGGCCAAAGGAAGAGATATTTATTATGTTCAAAGTTTAAATTTTCTGTAGCATGCTTTCTAATTTAACCTCTCTGGCCAGGTTATATAAACCACCTAGTTCAGCTTTATTTGACATGGAACCCAGAATAGGGAATAAATTTTTGATATTTCGTATATGTTATGTAATACCCTGATGCATTTCAGAGTGTTTGAGGCAGAAAATGAAAAAGTATTTGCAGAATCCCTTGAGGAACTTGAGAAAAACATGGAACATTTAAACTTTCCCACCTGGAGAATTCTTGTTATTCTTTGAAGCAATCAGAGCTCTCAATTTAATAAGCCAAACACTTACTTATGAAACTTATTTCTGTAATGGCAAAGCTAAGCCTATTTATAATTAATGCCTAAAAGTCACCCCAGAGAACCCCTTTTGTTGCTCAGATGGGGTCTCTATCTTTAAGCCAAACTCTGCAAAGTAACTCACTACCTTCCCCCGCCATGTGGAACAAGACTTCCAGTCGTGTAAGTCTCCCTGCCAACATGGGACATGACTCCCAGGGATGAGCCCAGCCCTGGTGCAATGGGATTGGTTGACCAAAATGGGGAAAATAAATAAAACAAAATAAAGTTTCAGTGACTGAGAGATTTCAAATAGAGTTGAGAGGTCATTCTGGAGATTACTCTTATGCACGTTTCAGCCGAATACTGCAAAGTCCCATAGTTTGCCAAGCCCCAGGCAACAGTGTTCCTGAGAATCCCAAAGTACACCCTGGGCTCTGTCTAAGACTCTACAAAAGTTTTATTTATTAAGTATATTTTTCAGAGGCCTAAGTCATCCGGATTGTTTCTATTCCAGATAAGCACTGAAACCCTATTGTTTCTAAGAAAAATAACCACTTTTATTTTGCTACCCCAAAATGTTGACATCCCTACTCAGCATGAAGAAGTTAGAAAAGTTGTTGCCCAGATATCCCTCAATATTGAGAGAATGATCAAATGAGAGGGAGAAGTTGTAATGGAGAAGTTAGGGTTTAGGGGATGATTATGATTACTGAAACATTATATAGATATTCCTTTTTATTTTTTGGTATATTAGAATAGACAGAGGAAAACACTTGAAATCTATGAACTGTAATCCAGCTGTCTTGAGCTCTGAAAATCACTGCATAACTATATAGCTTCAACTTTGAGGTTGTAAAAACCTTGTGATCGACCCTCATTTTTACCCCCTTATCCTGTTTTCAACTTTAGAATCTTATAACTAAAGACAGCCCCTAATGCTTATGAATGAAGGACCTTGAGTCAACCCAGAATTAACCCACCCAATTCCAAATCATCTCTAACCTGATCATCTTGAGTCATTTTGCTCATTATCCCCAAACCTACCCATCGTACGGTACTATAAAACCATCAGAATTACTGCAGTTTGGGGGAACAGATTTTTAGGCTGACAAGCCAACTGAGCTCCTGCTTCATGCCTAGCAATAAGTCTTTCTCTCTTTGAAACCTCAGTGTCATGGATTGACGGTTATGTGGGCAGATAATGTTATGCTATGTTATTGGACAGAGAACCCACCACTTATATTTGATATCAGTATTTCTTTGACATTTTCAATTTCCTGGTTGCAAAGGTTTAAAATGAGCTTTGCTTTGGCCTGCAGCAAATTCTGAGAAAGAACTTGGCGGTGAGAATTACCAGGACAGGATGAGTAAGTTCAGTGCGCGTGTGTGTTTGGCACAAGGTAGCGTGACATAGAAATTCAAGCTGCAATTGAGCAGGGCCAGCTGTTCACGTCTGTGTACTTCTATGTGAGTAGATTTCTTATCATGGTTCCAATCTCAACCATTCATGAGTTACTCCAAGTTTCACCCCACTTTGTGCTGACTGCTCCCTCTGTTTTAGCTTTACACTGCCCCTTCCCATCTCACACAGGTTATGAAGGTAACCTTCAAGCTTATTTTCCTAAGGAAAAGCACCAATTCCTGCCGCAGAAGGTTTGACATCCCTAGCTGATCTGTGTCTGGGAAGTTGTCCAGATATAGTTCTTTGAAATTTTCCCATGCATCCTATTTAGAGAATGCATATTGTCATCTGGGCCACATGTTGGAATCCGACAACAGCAGCCAGCCAGTTATCGACCCTTGTCCTTTTCCTATCCATAACAATGAAGGTAACTTCTAAGAAAATATTTGCTTGTGAAGGCAGGCTGAAAGCCCAGAATTAAAGTAGAACGAGAACTTCTCATCTAGAAGGAACTGATCTGCAAAACAGCCGTGATGAGTTCTGGTGGCTGAGACCATTCTTTCTGAGATCCCTGAAAGAATTCAATTGTATTGCCTTAATCATGTTGGAACCTGGGCCATAAGTTCCTGGTGCTTTAAAAGTGGCTGGCTTCTGAGGTTCTACCTGGTAAACCCCTCCATTTCTTTGGTTTAGAGTAACCCAGATCCAACGCTAGGCAGACCCTGATTTCTTTTTTACTCAGTATAATTTTTTCTTGTCCTAATATAAGCATATCTGTTCATTACAAGACATATCAAATACTGTCCATCATTCCCAACTTACCTTATTCTCTAGGAATGGGAATTGATATATCTCTGCACTTTATCTGAACTTGAAAAACAATTATGTATGTTGTAAAAGAAAAAGAGATATATGCCAGAAAGAGCACTGGACTTGGAGTCTTATTCTTGCATTCTATTGTCAGCTCTTCCAGCCATGAGAATTGGATCAACCGACTGACAGTCTGTGTAGGAGTTTCTATTTTCCCATGTGTTTATTTTATCTGTCCTGGAAAATATAAAGAAAGAGAAGGTGGGTATGCTGGTTCGAAACTTTTATGCACCCCAGAAAAGCCATGTTCTTTTAATCCAATCTGGTGTGGACAGACTTATTATTGGGTGGGGTCTTTTGATATGGTTGTTTCCATGAAGATGTGACCCCTGCCATTCAAGGCGAGTCTTAATCTGCTTACTGGAGTCCTTTTAAGAGGGAGACATTTTGGAGAAAACACAGATGCTTGGAGACAGAAAACACTCTGGGAGATGCTAAGCTAATCAGAGCAATCTCTGATTGCAAATCCAAAGTTTGCCTCAGAGAAGCTAAAATAGGACCCACAGACATTTAGAGAGACAAATACCCTGGAGACACTACGAGAAGACCTGCTGGACATAGAGAAAGCCACTAGAATCAGAAGCGGGAAGCAATGAACCAGAAGCAATGACCAGCAGATGCCAGCCACGTGTCTTCCAAGCTTACAGAGGTGTTCCAGATGCCGGCAGACTTTCCTCAGAGTCCAGGTATCATCTTGTTGATGCCTTAATTTGGATATGTTCATGGCCTTAGAACTACTTTGTAACTTACTAAATCCCCTTTGTAAAAGCCAATCCATTTCTGATATATTGCATTCCAACAGTGTTAGCAAGCCAAAACACTGGATCTAGACTGTGTTCCAGAAATCTCAGATGTCATTTAATTTTATCTATTCATTTATCATTCAAAAATATTTATTTTATACCTAGTATGTACAAAATACTGCTGGGGATACCCCAGTCTATGTGATGATGTGACTTCGCTCTCCTGTAGGCCACGGTTTTTCAGCCTTTCTCCAGAGGAGGTTAGAGATAGACCTGATAAATTCACACAGACTTCCAGTCTAAATAAACTCCCCATCTGTGGCAGCTCTTCTCCCACAACCACCATTCTCTTTGGCCTTGTCTACTCTACCTCATATACCTAAATGCAGACATATCTTCCAATCACCTACTTATTCTTCTACTCACTTATCATTGCATCTACCTTCATATATAGTCCACTATCTCCCTCAAATTTTTGTCTTTGTAGCATTTAAGGGCAATAGAATTCTTGCTGTCAAAAAGCTTTTAAACCTGTGCTCTCCCCACCTCCCCCCAAAACAAAATTCAACAAATGCTGCGGCAATAATGGGAGAGTCACATGGAAAAAGAATGAAATGTTACCCCTACCATACAGCATACAAAAAATAATAAAAGAAAAGAAGAAAAAGCTTTTAAAGCTTAAAAACATAAAAATTAGATGCAAATATGTGGTTATATATAGGACCCAGTAAAGTCTCCTAGTGCAGGATAGTTACAGAGATTGACTACAACTTTGAGTGAATTTGATTGTCACATAAAATCCCTAGTTTATTTATCAATTTAATAAACAGTTATAATATTTTACTCTTCAGGGTCCCCAAGAACAAAAAAGATATCTGCGTTCTAATGAAATCAATCATAAAGAAATAATTTCTATTTACAAACTACTTGATAGTTCACAAAAATCCCTCTAATGTATTACAGTCATTTCTAAACCATGTGCCATTAAATGTATAGTCTGTGTGCCTGACAGTAGAATAATCTACTAAAAGTACTTAGCTTGCTGAGTCACCATTTTAAACCTCCTGCAGCTCAGCAGTCTTTTAGAGGCCCAGTAGGTTAAAAGATGATGATTGCTTAACTGCAGATCCCTAGCATCCTCTGGAGAAATGCTGTGAGACTGTGGGCTGCAGGAAGGTAAAAACTGCATCTATTACATGGACTAGTATATCCTCAGAAACTGGTACCATGTTTTGCATAGGGTAGGCACAAAATAAAACCTTGTTAAATAATGATTGAAATGAATGAAATTAAGTGAGAGCCAAGACTTCTAAAACATGCATCTTTCCTTTCTTGTATTTTCCGGGGTCATCTCAGGATCCCAGCTCTGTCCATTTTAGGTCTCACAGATTAGCTTGTTCTTGCTTGATTCAATAGTCAACACACTTAAAGACACTTAGGAAGAGGTGGGAGGGTACATAGGATGCTTAGAGGTGACAGAGGAATGATATGTATACTTGGAAACATTTGCCAAAGTTAGCCCCTGTGCTGGTTTGAAAGGATTTATGTCCCCTAGAAAAGCCATGTTTTAATCTAAATCCCATTTTGTAAAGGCAGAATAATCCCTATTCAATACTGTATGTTTGAATCTGTAATTAGATCATCTCCCTGGAGATGTAACCCAATCAAGAGTGGCTGTTAAGTTGGTTTGGGGGAAATGTGTCTCCACCCACTTGGGTGGGTCTTGATTAGTTTCTGAAGTTCTATAAAAGAGGAAACATTTTGGACAATGAAGGGGACTCAGAGAGAGCAGAGAATGCTGCAGCACCACAAAGCAGAGAGTCCATTAGCCAGCACTTTGGAGATGAAGAAGGAAAACACCTCCCAAGGAGCTTCATGAAACCAGAAGCCAGGAGAGAAAGCTAGCAGATGACTCTGTGTTTGCCATGTGCCCTTCCAGCCAAGAGAGAAACCCTGACCATGTTCACCATGTGCCTTCTCACTTGAGAGAGAAACCCTGAACTTCATCAGTCTTCTTGAATCAAGGCATCTTTCTCTGGATGCCTGTGATTGGACATTTCTATAGATTTGTTTAATTGGGACATTTTCTGGGCCTTAGAACTGTAAACTAGAAACTTACCAAACTCCCATTTTTAAAAGCCATTCATTTCTGGTATACTGCATTCCGGCAGCTAGCAAACTAGAACAGCCCCCCAACTACTTATTACTTATTACAGATTGCTTATTATTTTTCTCAGGGAATCAAGTAGATTCATCTCCTTCTGGTAACATGCACATCCATGCTGGCTTTGGGCCAACTCTTCCCAACTTTGGTGACTTGTGGCTTTGATGTGTTATGATATCTTTGATAATTTTTGGACATAAAATTGGGGTTGAAGATGCTGGAAAACATGATGATTAGCATAAAACAACAAGCCAGTATAAGGATGGAAATCATGACTAATTTTAGAAATAGCTACCTTATATATAGCATAGTGGCTACAAACATGGATTCTGGAGCAATACAGCCTGGATTCAGATCTCAGCTTTTTCAATGAGCTTTTCGATCTTTGTCAAGTTACTTAATTTCTCTGTGCCTTATTTTTCTATTTTAAAAGTTTTTAAGAATTTTGAGTTGTGGTGAAGATTAAATGAGTAATATGATTAAAGCAGTTCTAGACATATAGTAAGTTTCATATTAGTGTTAGCTGGTATCATGATCTCAGGTAAGTCAATTACCCACACTGGGTTTAGCGTTTCCATCTATAAAATGAGAGGCTTTGATTAGATTATATCTAAGCCCTCCTGAACCTGCTGTTTTCAAATAAGGGACAGTTAATCCATGTATTTTCTACATATAAGTGTGTGGTTAGGGCTAGGAGAGTGAATGGTTAGGTAGTAAATGCTTGCTTTGATGCTGTAGGGAGATTGGAGCAAGCTTCCTTAGTAGACTCAATTACTCGAAAGTAAGGAGTGTTTTTTTTTTCCCTTTGGTGTCCCAAGGCTTAACCTGAGGATAGTGGGAGCTCAATAAGCTCTTAATGAATGGTGAATAAATACTCTCCCATCCTATATTCTCAGATCTGTGGGAATGGTAAAGTGTGGTGAACTTTTCTAGCTTTAAAAAATTAAAGTCTTTTCTAGCTATAAGGTTACTTAGATTAAGCATTTAAAATACGTTAGCGCTCTCTGCTGGTGAGGTTTATAATGCAGGAATTCAGAGTTAACTTTTTCCATGGTCGATTCTGATTTGGGTGCAGAAGTACTGGATTTTAGAAATAGAATATAGCCAATAGACACACATGGCTGTGTTGGATATGCAAAGTTAGTGATACGACATTGGGGTGACATGATTTTCACTTAACTGTCAAGTCTCATTTATTTGCCTTATACTTCTGCCCTTTAGAATACTTGCACTTATATATTTGTACAAATGTTTTCTTTCTCATCCTTTGTTAATAAAAATGAGAGGCAGGATTAATTAAAATATAAATGTCAAGAAAGTGAAAAGGCAAATAATAGGAGAAAATATCTGCAAATATTTGATAAGAGATTCATCCAGAACATACAAAAACACAACTCAAATATTAAAAAGGCACATAACTCCATTAAAAACTGGGCAAAAGATTTGAATTGATATTACTTCAAAGCAGATACACAAATGTCCAATAAACACATGAAGAAATGCGCAGCATCATTTGTCATTAGGGGAATACAAATCAAAACCACAATGAGATATCACTTTGCACCCACTAGGATGGTTTAAAAATAAAAGGGACAGACAATGACAAGTTTTGATGAGGATGTGGAGAAATTGGGACAGAATCTTCATATATTGCTGGTGGAATTATAAAATGATTCAACCATTTTGAAAAACAGTTTGACAATTGCTCAAAAGGCTAAACATTCAGTTAACATATGATCCAGCAATTCTACTCCTAGGTATATACCCAAGAGAAATGATAACATATGTCCACACAAAACCTGTACATGAATCTTCATAGAGATGTTATTCAATGATAATTCAAAAGTGGAAATAATCCAAATATCCTTCAGCTAATGAATGGATAAATAAATTATGGTATGTCCATAAAATGGAATATTATTTGGTCATAAAAGTGTAATGACCTTTGGAAATCTACAGTGAAGAAGGTCCAATCCCACTGGAGCCACCATATCTTGTTGCTGGGCTGAAGTGAATACAAGGAAAGACTGGAAAATCCATAGGGCTTATCCACTTCTGAAAAACTTTTACTTGATAAATAAAGGTTGCATAGCTAAGAATTTTATGAAAAGAGGCTCATACAGCCCTCTGATTCCACAAGAGGGTTCTTTGGAAAAAGGTTTTAGAAACTCACTGGTGTCTGGTGCCAGCTTCAACTGATGCACAAGAGCCGGCTGTGCATTCTCAATTTTGCATTCAGTGATCTCATGTTGTTAGCTTAAAATTGGCCATTATGGGAGTACTTCCACAATGGAAACTGGCAAATGCTACAAAATCAGGGTTTTTTCCTTCCAGAGTCAACTGTTAAATGTTTACCAGCCAGCCACTGGAAATAACTGATTCATGTATGATGCTTCCATTTTATGGAATTCAGTGACTTGGGGTCTATGTTTCAAAAGTATTGTTAAAACATTTCAATTAGAAAAAATTCGAAAACCGCTTTAGTAGACTGATGAAAAGTAGGTTGGAATTTGTAATCCATGTTATAATTCTGGGGGAGTATTTTCTCCTTTTACTTGTTTCCTTATTAACTCTTAACCACTTACTGTTTGGAGTTAAAGTTTTAAATGTTAAAGTGATGAACAAAAATGATAAAATGAAAAAAATGTAATGAAGTATGGATGCATGCTAAAACATACAAGAGCATCAAAAACATCATGCTAAGTGAAAGATGCCAGTCACAAAAGGCCACATATTTCATGATTCCATTCATATGAAATGTCAAGAGTAGGTGAATCCACAGAAATAGAAGATCTGTGGTTATCAGGGGCTGGGGAGAGAGGCAGAGGGAGCATCTAATAGACAGGGGCTTCTTTTTTGGGAAATGAAAATGTTCTGAAATTAGATAGTGGTGAGTGTTACACATCTCTGTGAGTATACTAAAAACCACTTTAAAAGGGTGAACTTTATGGTATGTGAATTGTATCTCAATAAAGCTGCTATTAAAATCAGTGTCGTGTAATAACAGCCAATTCTAATAACAATAGGCATAGCATTTCAAGTATGAGTAGACCTTCTGAACCCGAACTTTGTCACATACAAGGTCTTTGAGTTAAACATGCCAAGTGATTCCTTTTGTTGCTGTTGTTTTCCACTAATGAAATAATTTTGAGATGTAGTCTACATGATGCCAAAAGAACTGTGAATCACGCATATTACCTATATTTGAAAACTGAATGGAATGCATGTTTCACTCACTTGTAGTTACTTATCAGGACTTAAACACTTTAAGTGAAACTCTCTTGTAGAAAGTTTAAGGAGTGAACAAAACAATCTAACTGGTTATTTTGGTTTTATTGGATTTGACTTGTTTGCCTTTTAATTTATTTCAGGAAAACTATTAGGTATATGACTTTTTAAAAATTAAAGTGTTAAAAAATGCATCCTGTTTCCAGTATTCCCCAAACTGAATTTGTAACTTAATAATAAATGCTGGCCAGGGTTTAAGGGTGATATAGGAAGGGTAAACTGTTGGTGCAGTATGTATGTGTTGTCTTAGATGATTGCTTGGTTAATCTCTGGATGCTAATAGAAAACCTAAGGTATATTTATAATAATACTAATAATACTACTACTACTACTAATAATAATAGGTTAGTGTTCCTAGAAGCAAAGCACACAAAATGAGGATTCTTGGGTAGGTGATTTATTGAGGGAGTGCTCTCAAGAGAAACTTTTAGAGTAGTGGGGGCATTGAAGGGTACAAGTTCCCATACATCTCTGGGATGTGATGTGAGCATATAGCTGCCAACACCCAGGGGAGCTGTAGGTGGGTACTCTGGTTGGGTAAAGGGACTCAGAGTAGAGCGCAAAAGCAGCTGCTATAAGAATACTAATCTATCTCAATCATAATCATAGTAATTTGAAAGAATATAACAGGTACTTTTGACTACTTTCCACTAGCTTGAGAGCTTTACACGTAGTACCTCTAATTCTCCTAACAACCTTGTAAGTTAGATATCATTCTTTCATTTCTGCAGATGGAGCAGTTAAGACAGTAGCTGTTCTGGTCCAGGCAACTCAGCTTGGTGCTAGGCTTTAGTCTCAGGTGCAGCTTGATTATAAGGCCTGTCTATCACCTATATGAGGCCTTCCAAAAAGAGATAAGAAGAAAGAAATGAAAGAAGAGTAAAGGAGAGGAAATAGAGATGAGAATGAAATAATAAAAAAAGAAAAAAAGCAGGACTCAATTATCTGAGTGGCCATTCAACAGCACAAAAGCCTTTGGCCTGGGCCGGCCATGGTGGCTCAGCAGACAGAGTTCTCGTCTGTCACACCAGAGACCTGGGTTAGATTCCTGGTGCCTACCTATGCACACACAAAGAAAGCTTTTGGCTTTGGCCTAAACTTCTGAGAGCAGCCTTGTCATAAAGTCAACAAACCTGAGATCTCTTGGTCAATATCATCCAAGGAGTGAGGGCTTGGGAAGATTTACAGATGGGTCCAACGTCCCACTCAAACTGTTTACATTATTCTGTTTAGCAAGATGTGGGGCTGTTTCCCCAAAGCAAAAGCCCTGTATGGTAAATATTGCTCAAGATAAGTGTCAGTGGAGAGGCTTTAAGTGGTACTACATACCACCTAATCTCCATCGTGGTTCAAGTGCTAAATATCTAGGCACTGCATGAAAAGCAATTTAAACAGCATCCTGCAGTGATTTCTTCAAAAGGAGCTATATTTTGTGAATAGAGTATAGCACCTGGTTTCTCTTTATTAAGTGATAATTCTCCAGAAGAAGAGAGTGAAAGAGGACTTGAAGACTGAGCTGTGCTCATGGTTGGATGTGATAAATCTCTTCTTTCACTGAAGACATTGAGTAAAGTAGATTCTAGCGACCATTTCAAAAAGCCTTTGCTTTTTCAGATTAGATTAAAGAGAAATTGTTATTCAGTAAGAACAAGACTCCACAGAAATTATAAATTGGGAGGCTAACTAAATCAATCGATACATGCCAGTGAAAGTGTAGTTCCAAGTTTTTATCATTCCACTTTTATCTTGCTCATTCAAAATACATTACTAAATAAGTGATTCTCTCAAAGTAGTCAGGAAACAGCACCCAAGACTGCAAATGGTGTGCTATTTGAACACCTAGAAGTATTGGAAAATGGTAATTTTAAATCACAAGGCTCTTCTGTTCTCCTGAAATAGAGAAATTATGATTTCAGATCCAGAAATACCAGGGCAATTTGACAAATGAATAATTCGATGAAAAATAATCACAAAGACCCCATTGGCAGATGAATGTTGTGGGCGGATGTAACAAAGACATTTGGGAAAAATTTAGATCTATCATATTCAAATGGAATACTTTCTAAAGTTTCCTCTGACATCTGTTTTTTCAGTGCCAGCTAAAGAATGGCACTATCATTCAACCATGTTTTTAATCTCTTCGGTTTCACATTGTTTAAATTTGTCATGCCCGAATATTTTTTTTTTTTAGCGGATGGTAATTAAATCTTTGTTTAAGGGTTCTCAGTGCAGTTTCTAGGAGAGCTTAAAATGAAATTCTCCTTAAGAAGTGGTTCTCTATCTGTACCAGTGAAAATAGATTCAGATGTCATAGCTGGCTTAGGCAGAACGCCTGAAGCATCTGCTGCTAAATGACCACTTCAATCATTAAATTCCTTACCAAAGCAGACTGGCCTTTAGTTTACTATTGTCTTTAGTATTATTCTATGATGCAACCGAGACAATCTAACTGTATCAGTCAGGGTTCTCCAGAGAATCAGAACCCATAGGATATGGTAACAGAGATGTATTTGTTTTTAAACAATTAGCTCACGCCGTTATGACAAATTCAAAATTTGTAGGGCAGGTTGGAAACTGAGGCAGGATTTATGCTACAGTCTTGAGGCCGAATTTCTTCTTCCCTGGGAAGCCTCCGTTTTTGCTCATAAGGGCTTCAGCTGATTGGGCTGTGACCCATCTACAATATCCAAAGTAATTTCCTTTATTTAAAATCAACTGATTGTAGGCATTACACACATCTACATATACCTTCACAGCAACAGCCAGATTAGTGTTTGATTAAATAACTGGGTACTAAAGCCAAACCAAGTTGAAATTAAAAAGTAACCATCACACTAACTTATACTTTGCATATATAAATTTCTAATATTTCAATGTATTTTCGCTCGGATGCATTCCATTTGCGGTGAATTTTATCCTCAGTGGCCTCGCTCTTCCCACTTCAGTACCCCCACAACTCCAGACAAAGTCAACTTTCAGTGGAGGGGTTCAGTCCCTCTCTGTTTTCAATATTATTTCTCCCCTTGCCAATCCTTGGGGCTCTGCTCAAGTTATATTAATTCACAATGAAATATCAGTAGGAAATAATAGCTTAATATTTGCTAAAATCAACAAAGAACCCCAAAAACTCATAAAGCATCTACTATACACTACATGGAGTATATGCTTATATACTGAGTTATAACACACAAATTCATCAGGCAGACCCTGCCCTGACCGCGGAGGAATGAAATATAACAAACGATGGCCCCATGATTCTGAATAAATGAAATCTTACTATATTCCCGACAATAGTATATTTCTAGATATGAAAGACAATATATACTTCACAATACAATTGTGATTTCCAAAATCTACTGGCATGGTTGAATAAATATATAATTTTTGGCTTACAAAGAAGTTTAAGAAGAGATATATCTTATTTTAGAGGAAATTTTCATATAGGAGCCTAGTAATCCAATTTATAAACATTAATTGGTGGCTATTTGTTCTACAAAAGAATAATTCATAGGATTCTTTTAAGTTGTGAACTCTGATTTAAAAATCATTAATAATTAGATTTTAAAAATTCAATTTGTGCACCAGCTTTAGGGATCTACCTGTTACCATTACAGCTACATAGTTTCATCTATTTGAGAAACTGTCTGAAAAATACATTCATTTGGACAGGAAGCTACATTTAGGTCATATTACTTCAAAATTTTTTTAAACTTTGTCTTTGATTCTCTTAGAACATTAAGGTAGGGAGAAAAGAAACAGAGGTAACTGATGCTTATTTACTACTTAACTGTGCCAGGCTTTGTGCTAAGATCTCCGTCTTAGTGTCCCATTTAAGTTAATCACAAAATTCTCCTATTCTCCTGAGACAGAAATTATAATTTCAGACCCAGAAATTAAGTAGCATCTCATTTAGCATCAGGACAATTTGTGAGGTGAGTATTCATGTCCCTGATTTGGAGGAGCAGATACCTACAACTAACCATATTTATGCAGTAAATAAGTATGAGAAAGGTGTTTAGAATACAGGTTCATATGACGTCAAAATGCATGCTTTTTCAACCATTTTATCAAAGACAAAAAAGCAACTTTAAAAACTCCCTTGATTTTAGAGAGAATAAATAAATATACATTTTTTGTGTGTGTGTACAAAGGACCAGATTTTTATACTCCAGCACCATGTAAATCAGTGTTTCTTTTCTAATTAGTTAGCTTGCTAGCTAAGGTAAAACAATTTAGGCTCTTGAAAACTGGGTTTAGCCTCTTGAAAACACTGAAAACTTAACGTGCATTAAGAAAATGATTAGTTCTAGCAATTATAGCCTATTGGCATTTTTGCATGACCAATTTTATTAAATATATATTTTAAATATATGATTATAAGAGACCATGAAAAGATACTATATTAATAATGCTTTTTTTTTTCTTCTGGTAAGTGGGATTGTTTTTTATTTTCTTCTTTTCACTTACTTAATGAATACATATTGCTTTTATAATTGTGGAAAACATTCTTTCTCTTGGCACATTAAATGCTCAGTTTTTCTGGGTAAAGCGTGCCAAATATAGGGTCATTTCAGCCACAGAAATCTGTCTTCTGTGAATAGATGAAAGAACTCATCTTTGCTTTCCCCAGCAATACAGATGGGATATTTTGGAAAGATCTTACCACAGATTGGTCTGCTGGTGAGCTGGATCTCAACCAACTACCGTATCATGACTTTAGTCATCTATTTTGACAGTTAGTTCTCTTCATTATTATTCAATCTTGCTCTGGAGATTCAGCCCTCACAAAGGTTGTGTCCCTGAAAGCATCCTGCTTCTCCCTTCTGTATCACTGACCTCAGGTATTTTATTAATTTCAGTGAGAGCTGGCACTATTTATTAGTTTCCAAAAATTTTCAAATGCTATCTATATAAATCGTCTTTTGTTCATTCTTTCTGAAAGGATCACAAGGGCTCAAAATCTCTGGCCTCCTATGATGCCATAGTTTATTTCACTTAATATAGAGCAAACATTGCTAATCTCTCAGAATATGATGAAAGATTTTTGCCATGTGACCACATATTTTCTTTTATGGTTTCGTTCTATACTGACTTTCCTTTAACCCTAGGAGTGTCTACTTTTGGCACTCCCTCTATTACCTCTCTCCAACTTTCTATTATTTTTCAAAGTAATAGTTATTACATCTATGCCACTTCAATACTTTCATGTGTCTAGTGAGTATTTTTCCATGCTCCACTCTTTCTCTGGGGTAGGTCAGATAAAAAAAAGAAAAGATAATCTGATCACTCAGTAGCCTAGATCCCTTAATGAACCTGACTAACCCTCTTGGCCCTATTCAAATAATGGTGAACGGATGGCAAACAGATGATTCCTGAGGTATCATGCAAAGTTCAGTCATTCTCTGCTTCATTGGGCTTCTAGGTCTTGCAGGATCTGAGGCAGGATCCAATGTCACTACCATACTGCAGTATTGTAGGGATGCTGTAATGCTTTTCTTTAGCACATATGCTGCCCTTTTTAATGCAAGCAATTATATGCCTGGCCTTGAGATTGGAGTGCTAATACTAGCATTAATATTCACTCATTCCTTACTTTACTCCCAAAATATAAAATATTTATTGATTGCCTGCTGTGTGCCAGGAAACTGCCAGGAGCTAGGAGTATAGCATTAAAAAGAATAGTCTCCCTTCAGAGAGATCACATTTCTCTGCATCCACCCCCACCACACCATGTGCCATAATCATTACAGCACACATTGTTAGGCATTTGCCAAAATTTGCCCTATTCTAGGGACTGTGATAGTTATATACATCCTCATCATAATCACTCATGGTAGGTCCCATTTGATAACTGAAGAAACTGAGACTCAGGAAAACTAGTTGATCTTCTCAAAATAAGGGGTGGAATTGTGGACTCCAGTTCATTTGAACTCTAAAGTCAACTATACAACACTTTACTTTCTCATTAGGTAGAGAAAAACCCTCCTGGACAGAGAGTTGGTGTTCGGTGTACTGATTCAACAGCTTTCCGAAGCATTTTGGCACTTTGGTGCGGTTTTAGCACCTGCCCAATCGGGACTGAGTTCAGGCTATTCATGCAGCTCTTTGTGTATCCTTGCTATGGTGGTTTGAGCTCTGTGCCACGGAAAACCATGTTCTAAAATTTAATCCATTCCAGGGATTATGAATCTATTATTAGTAAGAGCTTTTGATGAAGTCACATCAGTTAAGGTGTGACCCAACTCGATCAGGATGGGTCTTAATCCTATTACTGGAGTCCTTTATAAGCAGAATGAAATTCAAACAGATAGAGAATAAGTACGGAAAACAAGAAGCTAAAGGTCGATGGAATCAGATAGAGAAGGGAGAGGTCAGGAGAGGCTGCCATATTTGTTGCCATGTGACAAAAAGAGTCCAGACCAAGGATCACCAAGGAGCAGCCAGTTCCAGAATGCCGCAGTCATCGAGAAGAAAGCATTACCTTGAGGATGCCCTGATTTGGACTTTTCTTAGCTTCAAAACGGTGAGCCAATAAATTCCATTGTTTTAAGCCAACCCATTGCACGATATTTGCTTGAGCAGCCAAGAAAATTAAAATGCTTGGAGAGGAATGGTGTCCTCTTGGGCTGAACTTGCAGTATTGACAGGGATACATGTGACTTAATGAGAAGGGATGGGTCCTTGGCTGCCTTAATCAATGCTCAACTCGGGTGATAAATGGATCAACACATGTGGCAGATAGTTTTCTGAGTCAACTTCTAGTCATTTAAAATATTTCTTAATATCTAGAAATCTTTCCTAGCCTTTTTTCCCCCCTGTATTCTAGGCATTTCCAATTCCAGGGAAGAGATTTTGGGATCTGAAATTCAAACCAGGGAAATACTACTCTTTTTAAGTTGTTCTTTTTGAACTTTAGTGGAGGAGGAGATTGAAACTAATGCCTACTCTGAGGATGGAGATTGGCTCTGGAGCTCCTTTATCCATCTCTTTCCCAGGTTAGCAGAAACAAGAAAAATTAACTTCAGTTTGTTTCTAGCTATTGTGAAGTGTCTTCTGATTTTTTGACTTTATTTTCTTTTGCAAACTCTCCTACTTCACTAAAATCAGTCTTTGATGTATCAAACTAAATAAGCTGAAAATACTTTGGAAGTAATAATTTCCCATTTATACTTTGTTTAGGTAACGCAGTTTTAAAAATCATATCTCTCCAAAGACAGGCTTTTTATCTTAATCTTTCAAAATCATGTACATTACCTTTGAGGAATAAATGGGATGTTTGCCCAGAGCCTTGCAATTTCCAAATTTGGACAGCAAAAATAAATCATTACTGGCATTATTTTAGCAAAAGATTTATAGTCACCACTAAGCTGCATATAACAGGAAGTTGCTAAACTGAGCAAGTCATTATATATTCATGACTTTTGGTTCTGTTGCAAAAAGTAAAATATAACATAAACCTGGTTCCTAAGTATTTCAGTTACCTGTTGCTTATGATTTGGGGTGCTTATTTACACAGCAATAATAACAGTTTATAACAAATGTAACTTGTTAACTGAAACAATAGGCAGCAACAACTATTCACAACTATTCCTTTGCTCATGATTATGCAATTTGGCCAGAGCTTGGCAGGGACGTCTTTATTTTTCCTCCACATGGGGTTGTCTGGGCGCTTTGACTAGACTGGAGGATGCAGGAACTTCACTTGCATATCTGGTCCCTCACTTGGGGTGGCTGGACAAGCTAAGAGATGGCTGGCCACTCTCTTTTCCTTCATAATCTCTTATTACCTAGAACTTCTCTCTATCATCTATCTATCTTGTCTATCTATCTGTCTATCTATCTATCTATCATCCATCCATCCATCCATCCATCCATCCATCCATCCATCCATCCATCCATCCATCCATCCATCTGTCCATCCTCATGACTTGCTTTCTCTATTATGGTTGGTGAACTTTGTTATATGGCCGTCGGCTTCCAAGAGAGCAAAGTCAGGAGCTGCCATGTTTCTTAAGACTTAGGCCTGCAACTGGCATAGAGTCACTTCTGCCACATTCTCTGTGTCAAAGCAAGTCACAAACACAGCCCAAATTCAAGGGGAGGGGAAATAAACTTCACGTCTTCAGGATGAAGTGACATCTTCCCTATAATTTCAAGCTCATTTTAAAAATTATGTTTATTTTCACTCTTATTTTCTTAGGCTCCCTGCAATATAGAAAGGAAGTGGATTGTCATGCCATTTGCTGAGAAAGAAGAGACAGGAACAAGAATATGTTTGGGTACAAGAAGTATTGTAGGTAAGATATTACTCCAGAGTCTATTAGGATGATATATAAGCATATAATCAATTGTGCATTTATATTCATATTCACAAGATACACAGAATAAAGAGAGAGAAAGAGAGCCAAAGCAAGAGAGTTGGGATGAGGAAATAATGTGAAGCTGATTATGCCAACTGTTGATGGATAACTAAGGACCATTTATCCCATGTGTTTCTCACTTTCTAATGTTTGATTGACTATTCATTAGTCTTTGCTCTTCAAGGCAGAGATTTTGCCTTATTCATTTTTCTAGTCTTTGTAACACGCAACGCTACCACCTCCATGCGATAGGGTATCTATATATTTTTTCCTGAATTGTATTAACAATCCCCTCTAGAGTTAGTGTGGGAAATAACCTGGAGACACTTTAAAACCTCATCAGTATTCCACAGGTTCAACTGTACCCAGGTCAAATCATGCCGTTCATTTATTGATAGTTTTATGTATCTTTCTCTACCTTTTTAATGTGGTAGTAAAACAGGGGATAAGTTTACAAGTAGGTATTCTCTTTGTTTTCTAAAGCTAATAACTTCCATTAGATTTTTTTTTTTTTTTTTTTTTTTGGCACTGGTAGGCTCCGGGAATT
Organism: Myrmecophaga tridactyla; assembly: GCA_004026745.1. NCBI lineage: Eukaryota > Metazoa > Chordata > Mammalia > Pilosa > Myrmecophagidae > Myrmecophaga > Myrmecophaga tridactyla. The sequence continues at coordinate 33,158 of PVIY010004614.1, read as the reverse complement.
GAACCCGGGTCCATGGCATGGCAGGCGAGAATTCTGCCACTGAGCCACCATTGCACTGTCCCACTTCCATTAGAATTTGAAATTCAAACAAATTTATTTTCTTATGTATTAATACCCAAGATTAATTCCCATTTATAGTTCACAAAACATTTTCATAGTCATTACTATATGACGATAAAATTAACGTTTAAGTTAGGTATCATCATTATAACCCATATACTAGATAAGGAGATGTGCTCAGAAAGGTTAAAGCGTGCAGCAAGTATGTTGCAGAACAGGTCTTCCAGCTCCAGAATTTATGAAATGATGAAATATTTGATAGAAAAATCAGCTTTTGAAATGTACATGATTTTAAATTATTCCTGATTCCCTTTACCATAAATAATGTAAAATGACTCTACATACTTCTAAGCTTCTAATTAAAATAGTACAGAAACATCCTTTAAAAATGCACAATCTCTGATTCTTCATCAACTTTTCTTGGGGGATCTGTGATTTATTTTAAGTTATGGCTTACTAATTCATAATCAAAGTAAATGGCAATGCTAGTGAGAGAAATTTACCACCAGATAAATCTATCACTCAAAATGGGATTTTTGAGGTTGTTGTTTTGGCTAGTTATTAATAAGGATTAGAAATACAATTCCAATTAAAACAAACTGTCAGTTAATTGGCATGTTAGAAACTATTTGACTACAATATTGTCTTTACCCATAAACTCTGGAGTAACTAGGCTTACAGAAAACAACATGAAAGAGGCCTCTTTCTCCTTCAGCAGTTGCACACCATAGTACAAAACTGGAATAAAGTGATCAAATCTATTTTTAATTGTTATTTTTTAAAAAATTGTTATATAAACTTGGCTTCTCTGACAATAATAACTAACTTGAGACAGTGTGGGAGGCTATTAAGATTAAGCATGGAGATTCAATCCTGATTATCAAAATGTGTTTCTATAAAGCAGGGAATTGCATTGTGCAAGAGTACATGCTGGATTTTTCCAACTGAGCAAAATATACCCTACATTTTAGAGAACAAAAATAAATCCTGAGACTATCAAATTAACAAGCATATACTCATTGACCATTTAAAAGAGAAGTTAAAATATTTTCTTTTGCTGAGTCAGAGCATATACAGCTTCCTGGAGAAAAAAAAAAAGAAAAAAAAATTTTCTTTTTTGACCCATGTGTTATTTGGAATATATGGACGTTTTCCAATTAGTTCTCAATTTTTATTTCTAGCTTAATACATTGTGGACAAAGATATAGTCTATATGATTTCAATCCTTTGGAATTTATTGGGAATAGATATAAAGGCTCTGTTATTATATGCATCAAATTTAAAATTGTTATTTTTCTCATGAATTAAAATAGCTATCATTATGAAATTGCCCTTTATCCCCTTTCCCTTCTCTTGCCCTTTCTTTCTCCCCCATGCTTCTCCTTCCCTTCCTTTCCTACCTTCTCCATGTTCTTGATATCACCTTCTTCATACCATACATACATTGTTTAAGACAAAACAAAAGAAATTGAACTTTTTATTTACAAAAAATAATCCAATTGCCCTGAAATATATTGTAATGACTTACAAAAAGCAGATCAATCTCCTGCAAAAAAATATCATCTTATGTCTCAAAAAATATCTTATATCTTGTATGACTCCACAAAATTGGTAGCATTTAGTCAGATAGGAATTTACTTATAGGACTAGTTTGCTGTGATGCATAGCTATTTGGATTTTATGCTATGTCTGCTAACTACATAATATTTCCATTTACTAACATGGCAAGAGAAAAAAGTTGTGTATGACCTGTCCTAACAACAATTTTTCTGTTGATTTGGTCTGAGTTTTGTATAGTGGCAGAGTAGGGTTCTGGGGCATAATGGAACAGACCTGAATTGATGTTTCATTCATCTTTGCTATTTTCCAGCTCTGCCACCTTGAATAGTTTCCTTAAATATATCTGAATGTGTTTCCCCATCTTCCTTGGCTTTGTCACAGGTTGCTGATCAGATTAAATTAACTAATGGGTGCAAGTATGTCTGTAACCTAAAAAACATTGTATGAATGTTAGTCACTATTATTTTTGGGGGGAAGAGATGGCACAATGCCGACCACTGGGTTTTGAGTCCGACAGAATTAGTTCTAACCAACATCTGCTAATGAACTTGCATGTGTTAAAGCTCTCCAAGTCATGATCTGCTCAATTGTAAAATATGTATCATAATACTACCTTGTGGAGCTGTGAGTATTGATCAACATAACAAGAGGTAAAACTCAGAGTACAGTGCCAGGCTGGCAGGTGATGTTCAGTGAATGTCAGGGATCCTCTCTGGCTCACAGCTCAGTGCCTAATGATAGTGCTGTTTCCTTAGGGCAACACTGAATGATTTAGTCTAGCATGGGAGAGCTGTAATAGACTATGTAGGTCATTCACAGGACCCAGAGAAGTGAATCTGCTTTCCCAGGTCATAAAGCTAATGGCAGAGTTGGAAGTTGAATGCAGTTGTTGAGTTCAAATCCAGTAAATATTTTTTTCTTCATTATCACAGTAACCTCTAGGGTAGCATTATTTATATTTGTCATCACCTTTTGAAAATGGATTTTATTAAGGACCTATTAGTATATGTAGATTGTACTGACAGAGTAGTTAAATCAAAATGAGTTTTTGTACTTCACAAACTGTGGGGTATAGAACTTTAGGCAGAGAGAGATTTCTTTGTGTACCTTGGGTTATTCTCTGTGACAGAATCACAAAAATTATTTGGTATTTGAGACAGGTATTCAACTTTGAGCTCCCTTGTAAATAAGGCAGCCACTTAAAAAACCTTTTTTATTATTAAATATATATACAAAGAAAAGAAAGAAAAAGCAATGATTTTCAAAGTACACTTCAACAAGGAGATACAGAACAGATGTCAGAGTTTGGTATGGTTTACAATTCCACAATCTTGGGTTTTTACTTCTAGTGACTGTAATTCACTGGAGACTAAAAGAAATATCAATATAATTATTCAGCAATCATACTCGTTTGTTAAACCCTACCTTCTCTGTATAAGTCCACCATCACCTCTGACCTTTCTCCCACTCTTTAGGGGTATTTGGGCTATGCCCATTCTAACTTTTTCATGTTCGAAGGGGCTGTCAATAACATGGGATGGAGGAATGAAACTATTTGATGCTCTGAAGAGGCTGGCCCATCTGCATTTCAGGACTTATCTGGTCCAGGGAACTATCTGGAGATTGTAGGTTCAGGAATGTTACCCTAGTGCATGGAACTTTTGTAGAATCTTATATAATGCCCTAGGTATTCTTTAGGATTTTTTGGAATGGTTTTGGTTGGGGGTTGGTAAGTTATGGTAGATAGCAATGCCTAACTGAAACTTGAGTAAGAGTGACCTCCAGAGTAGCCTCTCAACTCTATTTAAACTCTCTCAGCCACTGATACCTTATTTGTTACACTTCTTTTCCCCATTTTGGTTAGGATGGCATGGTGCCAAGGTCAGACATCCCTGGGAGTCATCTCCCATGCCACCAGAGAGACTTTCACCCCTGGATACAGAGTTGGGCTTAGAGAGCGTGTGAGAGAGGCCACATCTGAGCAACAAAAGAGGTCCTCCAGAAGTAACTCTTAGGCATAGCTATAGGTAGGCTAAGTGTCTTTGCTACGTACATAAGCTTCACAAGAGCAAACCTCAAGATCAGGGGCTTGGCCTATTGATTTGAGTGTCCCTAATGTTTGACACAATATCAGGGGTTTTGCCAGTGGTAAAGTTTAATAGTTCCATATTTTTTCTCAAGGGGCTTTGACAATAATTTTTGATTATCTGCTTGATATACTCTGGGAGGTATCCAGGCATTACATTAAGATATATAGGATTAAAGGCCTTCATTCTTATCCTGGGCTTCCTGTTTTTGTATTGTTTAAGTGATCTATCCAGACAGGAAGAGTTAGGTTATGTGCTACAGAAAATTTAGGTTCTGGACAAAGTAAACCTTTCTTCCTTTGGTTTCAAAGAGTATATGAGATTCTAAAATATAGACAATGTCTTCCTTACCCCTTGTTTTAGTTTGCAAGCTGCCAGAATGCGACATACCAGAAACAGAATGGCTTTTTAAAAGGAGAATTTACTAAGTTGTAGTAAAGTTTACAGTTCTAAGGCCATGAAAATGCCCAAATTAAATCAAGGCTATAAAAATGTTCAATCTAAGGCATCCAAGAACAGATACCTTGGTTCAAGAAGGCCAATGATGTTCAGGGGGTTTCTCTCTCAGCTGGAAAGGCACATGGTGACAGCTGTTAGCTTTCTTTCCAGGAATCTTCAATGGCTTCCCCGGGGCTCTGTCCATTCTGTTGGCTCTGTTAGTCCTGGTGGCTCTCATGGCTCTCATGGCCCTCAAGCTTTTTCCAAAATGGCTCCTTCTTAAAGGGCTCCAGTAAGCAACCCCACCTTTAATAGGTAAAGACACATCTCCATGAAAACCATCTAATCAAAAGTTACCACCCACAACTGGGTGGGTCACATCTCCATGGAAACAATAAAAAAGATTCCACCCAGCAATATTGAGTGAGGATTAAAGGACATGGCTTTTCTGGGTTTCACAACAGATTTAAACCAGCACACCCTGTAGTCTGGATTACCTTAATCCTGACCTGATTGGCTATGTTCTTAACGCTAAATACCAGGTAATACATATATAAAACAGCCTCTCAAAATCCAGAAATAATAATTGCCACTCTGGGCTAAATGAAGGTATTCACCTTTTTTTAATTTTTTAAATATTTTTATTGTAAAAGCTTAACATACAAACATATATTCTTTTCTTATTTTTTTATTTTTATTGACAAAACAACATACAAACATGAACATTCTTAACATATGAACATTCCATACTTAGTGTGCAATCGGTGGCTCACAATATCATCTATATAATGCATAAGAATAACCTCCAGGGTAACCTCTTAACTCTGTTTGAAACCTCTCAGCCACTGAAACTTTATTTTGTCTCATTTCTCTTCCACCCCTTTTGGTCAAGAAGGCTTTCTCAATCTCTTAATGCCAGGTCCTGGCTTATCCCAGGTTTTCTGTCCCACACTGTCAGGGAGATTTACACCCCTGGGGGTCATGTCCCATGTGGGGGTTGGGGGGACGCAGTGGGTTCACATGCTGAGTTGGCTTAGAGAGAGAGAGGCCACATCTGAGCAACAAAAGAGGCTCTCTAGGGGTATCTTGTATCTCTGTCAGTGATACAAGACAGGAAATGGGTTAGGAGAGGAAGACCTTGTTTTTGATAGCTTCACCTACTTTCTTCAAATTGTGAGCAGATGTCAGGGAATATAGTGCACACACTTCAGAATCATGTAGATCTGAATTGAAATCCCAGCTACATTATTTACTTGCTATCCATGTGACCTTAAGCAAATAACACATCTCTATAATGAGAATGACAATATGGAATTTTTGTGAGGATTAAATGAGATAATATATGTAAGCTTTTAGTATGATAATAGTACAGATCACACTCTCAGTAGATGAGGCTATCAATACTATTAAAGCCTGGGCTTTCATTCTAATTTAGTATATGACCTCAGGCAAATTCCCTCTTTAAAAATTGGAGCTTAGGTGCAGAGGGTTAAGTTCATTGGTGTGAGTCTGTGCAATGTATCAGTTTCTTTTAATTTTAATTAAATTTTATTTTAACATTCTTATCTCTTTTTCCTCTAATTCTTATGTTGATTTCCTTCACTACCTTCTGAACAAAGCCCCTCTAATATGCTTCATATAGTATTGTCTTATACAGTATGTATTTTTAACTAAATGACATGTTGTGCTACAGTGTGCCTGTTTCTTACTTTTTTCACTCATGTGTTGTTCAAGATTTGTCCAGTCTAGCACATATTAATATTGTATTCTGTAGTGATGGGGATCTATGCTGTTCCAAAACTCTCTAACTACCTTCCTGTGATGAATATCCATTTACCTGTCCATTTTATAACCTGCTCAAGAGCTCAAGAGTATAGTTGTGTAATAGGAGAAGTATTGCTAAATTGCTCTTTAGAAAGGTGTGGCAGCTTGGAGCTGTTATGGACCCCAGAAATGGTGATGTTCTTTTAATCCGTTCCTATGGGGGCAGTCCTGTTATAGGTGGGACCTTTTGGTTAGGCTATTTCAATTGGGATGTGACCTAACCCATTCAAGGTGGGTCTGAATCCCCTTACCGGATTCCCTTGTAAGAGGATAAAGGGCACAGAAAAAGCCAGGAGATGAAGCCCAAAGATCTCAGAGAAGCCCTGGAGGAGCTGAGAGACAAGGACACCCACAGAAGCTGAGAGAGGAAGCCACTGAAGCAGAAGCTGAAAGAAATGAAATGCAGGAGTGAAGGACCAGCAGATGCCAGCCACATGCCTTTCCATGTGACAGAAGTGTCCCAGATGCTGGCAGTCTTTCTTCAGAGATGGTATCATCCTGCTGATGTCTTTATTTGGACATTTTCATGGTCTTAGAACTGTAAATGTGTAAGCTAATAAAACTTCATTGTAAAAACCAACCCATTTCTGGTATATTGCATTCCAGCAGCTTTAGTAAACTGAAACAAAAGGCTGCCCTGTTTCTTCTTCCACCAGAAGAATGAATATTCCTGTTTATACCTTTTAGCCAACAATTAGTGTTTTCTGATTCTTATATTTGCCATCTGATGGATACAAAGTGGTCTCATATTTTCTGTGATTTTTTTTAAGCATTAGTGTAGTTGATATCTGGAATGAAAACTCACTAGAGGGTTTTAATAGCAGATTTGAACAGACAGAAAAAAGAATCAGCACACTTAAAAGATGGATCAGTTGAAACTGTCCAGTCTGAGAAGCAGAAAGGAAAAAAGAATTAAGAAAAATGAACAGAGCCTAAGAAACCTATGGTACACCATCAAGCATGCCAATAAACACATAATGGGAATCCCAGGAGAGAAGAAAGAGGAAGGGGAGTCAAGAATATTTAAAGAAATAATGACTGAAAACTTTTCAAATTCCATAAAAGTCATTGATATACATTTAAGATGCTCAATGAACTGTAAGAAAGATAAATGGAAAGAGATCCACACTGAGACACTGCATATTCATAATGGATCACATTATTATTTTTATATGCAATTTTATTGAGATATAGTCACATACCATATAAAATCCAAAGTATACAATCAGTGGCTCACAGTATCATCATATGGTTGTGCATTCATCACCACAATTTTATAACATTTTCATTACTTGAAAATAAAGATAAAACAAAAAATAAATACAAAAAAACACCCAAAACATCCCATACCCTTTATACTCCCCTATTATTAATTTAGTCTTTATTTTATTACTCATCTGCCCATACACTGGATAAAGTGTTAGTCACACTGTCATACAGTAAAAGCTATATAGTTATACAATCATCATTAAAAATCAAATCTACTGGATTACAATTCAATAGTTTCAGGTATTTCCTTCTAGCTATTCTAATACACCTAAAAAGAAATGTATAAGGCATAAGAGTAACCTCCAGAATGACCTGTCAACTCTATTTGAAATCTCTCAGCCACTGGAACTTTATTTTGTTTCATTTCTCTTCCCTCTTTTGGTCAAGGAAGCTTTCTCAATCCCATGATGCCAGGTCCTGGCTCATCCCTGGGAGTCATGTACCACATTTCCAGGAAGATTTACACTCCTGGGTGTCATGTCCCATGTAGGGGGGAGGGTAGTGACTTTATTTGCAGAGTTGGCTTAGAGAGAAAAGGCACATCTCAGCAACAGAAGAGGCTCTTTGTGGGTGACTCTTAGGCATACTTCTAAGTAGGCTTAACTTCTCCTTTGCAGGATTAACTTTCGTAAGGACAAGCCCCCAAATCGAGGGTTTAGCCTATCAAATGGGTAGTTTCCAATTGTTATGAGAATACCAGGTCCTCCCCAGGTAGGGAATCTTAATATTTCCACGTTTTTCCCCAGTCCCTCAAGGGGACTTTGCAAATACTTTTTTACCTTCTGCCCAGATTACTCTGGGATATACTGGGATATCACACTAACCTGTACAAACCAGCAAGATCTCACTCCCTATTCAAGTTTCCATGTAATTATGGCGTTCAAATAAACTGACCATACAAGTTAAATTAGATAGTGTGCTACAGAAAATATAAATTTTGCACCAAATAATCATCTCTCTTTGAGTCTCACTCAGAAGTTGAAGTTTTAAAATACAGTCAATATCATCCTTTACCCTGTATTTTGATTTACCTTAGTCATAACTAGATCAGCTTTATTCATATCTCTAATTGAAGTTTGAGCTCTTTTTCAGCTTTTTAACAGTTGCTGTATGGGGTGATACTGACTTTCAGAGCAGCAGAACTATGACTCTGATTCTCAGGGGTCACATAGATTCCTGAAGTTCCAGGAAATGGCCAAGTTACACATAAAGAGCTCAGCATCTCAGAATTTAGAAATAACAGTTAAAACTCAGGAATAGATGTGTCTACGATAAGAATTTATAATCTAAGAATGTTTAAATATGCCTCATTGAACATTCTGTACTTCTTAATCATTGATTGGCTAATCTCTGCCCATGTTCTATTGTCTGATAACCTATGCCCTCAAATTCAATTCTCAGTTTTCACATAGTTAGCTCTTGTGAAACTAACTAGTGAAGTATTATAATATTTGTCTTTTCATGTCTGGCTTATTTCACTCAACATAATATCCTCAAGGTTCATACTCATAGCTTCATTCCTTCTTGCAGCTGCTCAATCTTTCACTGTACGTCTACATCACAGTTCCCCCTTCCATTCATCAGTCTATGTACCCTTAGGCCCACCTCCTTCCATTGCAAATCATGAATACTGCCATCATAACCATCATTTACAAATGTTCACTTGTGCCCCTGCTTTCAGTTCTTCCAAGAATACACCTAATAATGGGATTGCAGGATCATATGGCAACCCTATACTTAGCCTGCTGTGTAATCATCACACTACCCTCCAGATGGGCTTCACCATTCTGTTTCCCTACCAACAGTGAATCGGTACATCTCTCTCTCTCCACATTTTCCCCAGCACTTGTATAAAATCCATTCTGAGTAAACAATCAACGGCTCCCAGTACAATCACATAGTAATGCATTCAGTACCACAACCTATATGCGAACATTTCCATTTCTTCCACAAAGAAAGAAGAAAAGAAAACAATGAAGAATAAACAAAACAAAAAGGAGAAACAAAAAGAACAAGAATCCCATGCCCTTCCTTGTATCCTCCTCTTACTGACAGTTAGTTTTGGCATATTGCCTTGGTTACAGTTAATGGAAGCATATTACAATGTTACTGCTAACTAAAGACCCTAGTCTGCATTGATTGTAGGTTTTTCTTGTAGCATCCCATTTTCAACACCTTGCACTGTTGACAATCATTTGTTTTCCCTAATTTAAAAACTTTCCTTCTTGTATTTGTATATTTAATCACAAACTCTCTCTGTTTCTGTTTTTCTGAAAATATTTTAAAGTCTCCCTCATTTTTCAAGGACAGTGTTGCTGGATATAGAATTATTGGCTGGCAGTTTTTCAGTATCTTAAATATATCATACCACTGCCTGGTTTCTGCTGAAAAATAGGCATATGGTCTTATCAAGCTTCTCTTTTATGTGATGGATCACTTTTGTCTTGTGTCTTTCAGAATTCTCTCTTTGTCTTTAACATTTGACAATCTTATTAGTAAGTACTTGGAGTAAGTCTATGCAGATATATTCTGTTTGGGATATGCTGTGCTTCTTGGATCTGTAATTTGATGTCTTTTATATGAGTTGGGAAAGTTTCAGTGATTAATTCCTTCATTATTCTTTCTGTCCCTTTTCTCTTCTCTTTTCCTCTAGACACCCATAACATGTAAATTCACGTGCTTCATGTTGTCATTCAATTTCTTGACACCCTGCTCATATTTTTCCATTTTTTTCCCCTATCCTTTTGTATGTCAGATTTCAGATCTAGTTCACTAATTCTGTCTTCTGCCTCTTCAAATCTGCTGTTGCATGTCTCCATTGTGTTTTTCATTTCTTCTATTGTGCCTTTCATTCCCATAAGTTCTGTCATTTTTTATCTTCAGGCTTTCATGTTCTTCTGCATGGTCACCCAGTGTCGTCTTTATGTCTTTCATCTCTTTTGCCATATATTCCTAACCTTATTATTTGATTTAGATGATTTGTTTGAACATCTTTAGTTAGTTGTTTCCACTCTTGTATCTCATTTGAAGTATTAGTTTGTTCCCTTGACTGGGATGTATCTTTGGGCTTTCTAGTATACCTTGTGATTTCTTATTTATGTCTAGGCTTCTAATTTCCTTGATTAGTTTGTTCTGAAGGTCAGTCTCTCTTTTTCCTAGAGTTCTCTTGTTGGTTGGCTTTGTTCTCTATCTGTTCTTTGACATTCAGTTCAATTTATTCTAGGCCTCTAGCATAACTTCTTTTAGCGAATCAGAATTTTTCAGCTCTTGCTTTTCTGGTTCTTGTCCTGCCAGACAGTATTGCCCCAACCAGATTTTCCCAGATTAAACAGTCCCAGGACTCAGGATGAGGTTGTAATCAGCATTACTGATCCCTAAGGATGAAACTGAGCAGGGTGCCAGTACCTCCTATTAGGCCTCTTGTCTCTGTGCTTTTTGTATACTGCCCAGCAGGTGGTACTTGTCAGCCCACAGCTGGCCCTTACCAGTGTAAAGTGGTATAGTTTCTTTAATTCTTTCCTCCCTTCTAGGGACATTGAGACAGAGGCTAAGCAGAAAGAGGTCTTAAGCTGTTTTGGTTTTCCAGCCCCTGGGATCTGAATTATCTGAATGAGAGTTGCTATTTGAGCTGGGCCCTGTGCCCCATTTTTCTTGGGGAAATATGCCCTTTCAGCAATTATCTCCTTCATCTGATTAGTTACTTTGTCTCTCAGACATCCCTTAACTCTGCCCTTGCCTGGGGCAGTGCTGAAACCCAAGATTGCCTGCAGCTTTATTTAATGGGTTGCTACAAAGTAAAAAAAAAAAAGAAAAAGGACAAAAAATTCTTTTCAGAGCTGGACTCTCCATGTTGCCAATCAAAAGCTGGAAGTACCCCTTTTCTTGGTGCACAGCCTTTTTCTAGTATTCTGAGCTCAGTGGACCCCAAAAGCTTCTTTTTTTTTTTTTTCTATCAGCCTAGCTGCTCTCTGCTGGGAGAGACTTCCTTGTTACTTTTGTGCTTTCTCCAAGTGTATCCATGCTCAGAGCTTGTATTCAACAGTCTGAATTTGTTAATTAATTCCACATTTGGAGCTTGGTTGAGCTACCTTCCCTTGATTCTTTTTTACCATGGGGAAGTGACTCAAAACCAGCCAGCCATGCCAGTGGGTAAAGGGTGCCAGTCCCTATGGCTTGGGACATGTTACAGTTCTGCATTGTGATCTCAGCCCTCCTGCCTGTTCTGGACCGGTGTACAATGTGTGTCTAGTTGTGGGAGGCTCCCAAACAGTTGCTCCAGGCAGACAGTTCTTAGCTACTTTCTAGCAGCCCTGGAGGATGAACTAAATTCCACACTTCCCTATACCACCATTTTACCAAGATCTAGGGTCACATTTTTGAATTTCAGGGACATAAAGAACAATCTTAAAAGCAGCAAGAGAGAAGTGATTCATCACCTCGATAAGCTTAACACCTCATTTCTCAACAGAATTCACAGAAATCAGAAGAGAATTGGGGTGGCATTTTAAAAATGATGACAGACAATCTATCAACCAAGAACTCAATATCCAGCAAAGCTAGCCTTAGAAAATGAGTTGTGGTTTTGGGTGATGAAAATACTGTAGAAATAGAGTGGTGAGAATTATATAATGTTGAAAATGTCTTTAAAGCCTCAGAATGTTCACTTAAATGGTTAAAATGATCTTTACATTATGTACATTTACCACAATTAAAAATAAAGGAAATTTTAAAAAGTGAAGGAGAAATGAATACATTTCCAAATAATCAAAAGCTGAGGTGGCTCATGGCTAGTAGATCTGCCCTACAAGAAATGCTTAAGGGCACCCTTTAGGCAGAAATGAAATGACATAGGATAGTAACTCAAAGCCACATGAAGAAATAAAGAACTCCAATAAAGTTAATACACAGGTAAATATAAAAGCCAGCATTATTGTATTTTTGGTTTGTAAGCCCTCTAAGAATATGCATAAAATAATTATTAATCTATGCTAATGGACACACAATGTATACATATAATCTGTGACAATGACAACATTAAAAAGTAGTGATGGAGCTGTATAAAAGCAGAGTTTTTGTATACTATTGAGGCTAAATTGATACCAATTCAAACTATACCGTTATAAATTTAAGATGTTAATTGTAATATCAATGGAAACCACTAAGAAAATATCTAAAAAATATGTGCACAAATTCAATGAAATATTATTCATCCATAAAAAGGAAGAAGTTCTGATACATATGACAACTTGGATGAGCCTTGAAGACATCATGTTAATGCAATAATCCAGCCACAAAGGACAAATATTATATGGTCTCATTGAGATGAAGTAAGTAGAATAAGCATTTACAGAGTCAAAAACAAGAATATAGGTTACCAGGGACTGGAGGGGATGATAAAGAATTGGGACTTAATGTTTAATTTATACAGAATTTCTGTTGGGGTTATAGAAAAATTTTGGTAATGAATGGTGATGATGGTAGCACAACATTGTAAATGTAATTAACATGACTGAATTATATATTTGAATGTAGTTAAAAAGGGAAATTTTATTTATGTTACTAGAATAAAATTTTTAAAAATCATAGGATTCTACAACAGAAACAATGAAATCTAAAGTAAACCATGAATATATTTAACAGTATAATTATAATAATACTGTTTCATCAATTGTAACGAAGGTACCACACTACTGCAAAGAGTTAATAATGGGGAAATCTGCATGTTTGAGAGGGGCATGAGGGAACTCTGCATTTTCTATTTGATTTTTCTATAAACATACAACTTCTCTAATAAAACTAATTTAAAAAAGAAATGAAAAGAGAATAAAAACAGTATGCAAAAAATTCAATTAAACACAAAAAAGATGTAATGGAGGCTATAAGGTAGAAAAACATTTATAAGACATAAAGAAAAAAACTAGCAAAGGGGAAGATGTAAATTCTTCTTAACCAGTAATTATTTTTAATGTATATAGATTAAACTCTTAATCAAAAGTCAGAGATTGACAGAAAGGATAAAGATACATGATTCAACTCTGCTGTTTATAAGAGACACACATTAAATTCAAAGACACAGATATGTTTAAAGTGAAAAGATGGAAAAAGATATCCATGAAAATAGTAATCAAAAGAGAGCAGAGGTGGCTATGTTAATATCAGAAAAAAAAATCTTGACTTTAAACAAAAAACTGAAAAAGGACAAAGAAGGTAACTATATATTGATAAAAGGGTCGATTCATCAAGAAGATATAACAATTATAGATGTATGTGTACTAGACAACATAGCCTCAAAATATATGGAGCAAACTTTGACAGAATAGAAAGGAGAAATAAACAGTTTCACATTAATAATTGAAGACTTCAATATGCACATTCAGTAATGGATAGAACATTGAGACAGAAGATTAATAAGGAACAAAGGACTTGAATAATACTATAAACCAACCACACCTAACAGACATATACAGAATACTCTACCCAACAACAGCATAATACAATTCTTCTCAAGTACACATGGAACACTTTCCAGGATAGCCCATTTATTAAGTCACAAAACAAGTCTTAAATTTAAAAATATCAAAATCATACAAAGCTTCTTCTGTAACCACAGTGGAATGAGCCTAGAAATCAATAACGGAAGGAAAACTGTAAAATCCCCAAGTATGTGGAAATTAAACAACACACTCTTAGAGAATCAATTGGCCAAGGAAGAAATTGCAAGGCAAATTAGAAAATATTTAGAGATATGTGAAAATGGAAACAAAATATACCACAACTGATCTGATTTAGTGGGAGTAGTATTAAGAGAGAAATCTACAGCAGTAAATGCCAATATAAAAAAGGAAGAAAGACCTAAAATCAACAACCTAATTTTATATTTTAGGAAAGGAGAAAAAGAGCAAACTAAACACAACCCTAGCAGAGGGAAGGAAATAATATATTAGAATGGAGTTGAATGAAATACAGAATAGAAAAACAATAGAGAGAACCAGCAAAATGAGAAATTCTTTCAAAAAAGATCAACAAATTTGACAAAACAATAGTTAGATTGACAGAAAAAAATAGAAGACACAAATAACTAAAATTAGAAGTGAAATGAGGAAATACTATTGATCTTACAGAAATAAACAGCATTATAAGACAATTCTACAAATAATTGTACACCAACAAATTGGATAACCTAGATGAGGTGGACAAACTTCTAGAAACAAATAAATTACCAAAATTGACTCAGGAAGAAATGGAAAATTTGAATAGACATATATAAAAATAAGAGAGTGAATCATTAATATAAGCCCTCCCAATAAAGGAAATCCCAGGACAGATGTTTTCACTGGTGAATTGTACCAAACTTTTAGAGAAGAATTAACACCAAATCCTTTTCTCATTTGATACAGAAAAGACATTTGACAAAATATAACACCTTTTCATGGTAAAAAGCTTCAGAAAACTAGGAATAGAAAGGAACTTATTCAATGGGATAAAGAGCATTTATGAAAAACTCAAAGTTAACATCCCTCTTAATGAAGGAAGACTGACTATCGGTCCCGCCCTCGCCAAAAAAAATTAGGAAAAGGAGAAAGAGGTCTCCTTTCACCACTGCTATTCAATATGGTACCAAAAGTTCTAGCCAGGACAATTAAGCAATAAGAAATATTTTATGTCAGAAGGGAAGAATTAAACTGAACTATTTTTATAGATAACATGATCCTATATATAAAAAATCCCAAAGAATTCACAAAAAAGTAGTACAACCAATAAATGAATTCAGCAATGTTGCTGGGTTGCTGTATAGCAAAATCAGTTGTTTTGCTATACACTAGCAATAAACCATCTGAAAAGGAAGTTGAAAGAATACCATTTACAGTAGCATCCAAAAAAATAAAATACCTAGAGATAAATTTAACCAAGTAAGTGGAAAACTTGTGCAATGAAAACTACAAAATATAACTGAAAAAATTAAAGACCTAAGTAAATTTAAATATGTCTCATATTTATGCATTGGAAGAATTCATAGTTTATATGGTAATATTACCCAAAGTGAGCTACATATTTCATGCATTCCTTATCAAAATCCCAACAGCCTTTCCTGCAGACATGGAAAAGCCAATACTCAAATTCATATGGAATTGTAATGGGCTTAATACAGTCAAATCTAAAAGAAGAAAAGAGCTAGAGGACTCACTCTTCCCAATTTCAAAACTTACTATAAAATTATGGCAGCCAAACAGTGTGGTACTGGAATAAGACTAGACATATACAAAACAGGAATACAATTGACATCCCAGAAACACACCCATACATCTATAGCCAATTGATTTTTGATGAAGTTTCCAAGATGATTCAATGGGGGAAAGAGTAGTCTCCTCAATAAATGGTGCTGTGACTACTTGATATCTAAGTGCAAAAGATATCTCACATCATATACAAAAATTAACTCAAAAGGATCAAAGGTCTAAATTTAAGAGCTAAAATTAGAAGACTATTAGAAGAAAATATAGGGCCAAATCCTTGTGACTTTGGATTTAGCAATGGATCCTTGGATGTGACAGAAAAAGCATGACAATAAAAGAAGAAAATGGACAAGTTGGACTTTGTCATGGTCATGTTCATGGGTCAACTTGGTCAGGCGGTTGTGCCTGGTTGTCTGGTTGGGCAAGCACCGGCCTGTCTGTTGCTATGAGGACATTTCATGGACTCAAATCATGGCCGTGTTGGCAGCATCCATAGCCGAGTGCATTTGTAATCAGCTAAGGGGAATGTCTTCTGCAATGAGTGATGCTTAATTTAGTCACCGCAAGACTTTTAAGGCAGACAGAAGAGACCATTACTCTTCCTGCTTCAGCCAGCCAGCCTTTCCTGAGAGTTCATTGAGGACGTTCACTGGAGCTGCCAGCTTGTGGCCTGCCCTACAGACCTGGGACTCTACATCCCCATGGTTACATGAGACACTTTTATAAATTTTACATTTATAGGTATCTTCTGCTGATTCTGTTTCTCTACAGAACCCTATCCAACACAGACTTTGTAAAAATTAAGCTGTATGTCGAAGAAAGTGAGGAAACCTAAGATTAAGAGGAAGTATTTTCAAATCATTTTTCTGATAAGGGTCTATTTTTCAGATATATAGAGAACTCTTTCAACTCAACAATAAAGAGACAAGCAATCCAGCTGAAAAATAGGTGAAGGATCACAACAGACATTTCTCCAAAGATGATTTACAAATGGCCAAAAAGTACATGAAAGATGCTCAACATCATTAGGCATTAGTGAAATACAAATTGAAACCACACTGAGATATTGCTCAACAATCATTAGTATGAGGATAATAATAATATTTGAAAAAGGAAATTTACAAGAATTGGCAAGGATGTGGTATACTGCTGATGGGAATGTGAAATGATTCAGCCACTATAGTGGCTTAATAGTTTGATAGTTCCTTAAAAAGTTAAGCATAGTGTGCTCCCAGAAAAGCCAGGTCCTTTAATCCTCATTCAATATTGCTGGCTGGGAGCATTTTGATTGTTTCCATGAAGATGTGACCCACCCAATTGTGGGTGGTAACTTTTGATTAGATGATTTTCATGGAGGTGTGTTTCCACCCACTGAAGGTGGTGTCGCTTACTGGAATCCTTTAAAAGAGGAAACATTTTGGAAAGAGTCCCTTTTGGCAGTGCCACAAGAAAGCCAGCAGACACCACTATGTTTGCCATGTGCCCTTCCAGCTGAGAAAGAAACGTTGAACATCGTCAGCCCTCTTGAACCAAGGTATCTTTCCCTGGATGCCTTAAACTGGACATGTCTATAGACTTGTTTTAATTGGGAAATTTTCTCAGCCTTGGAACTGTAAACTAGCATCTGATTAAATTACCCTTTTTCAAAGCCATTCCATTTCTGGCATATTGCATTCCGGCAGCTAGCAAACGAGAACACATAGAATTACTATATGTTTTAATTTCCTCATTGTCAAAATAAATACCCTGGAATGGGTTGGCTTAAACAATGGGAATTTATTGAATTACAGTTTTGCGGCTAGGAGTAATACAAATCAAGGCATCATCAGGGTGAAGACCCCACCTTCTCTGAGCATCAGGATGGAGGCCAATCTCTCCATGAATGTGGGGACACAGGAATCACACTCTAAGAATGGGGATAGAAGCCAGGCTCTTCACCAATGCCAGGACACAGGCCCCGCCATCTCTGACCTTTGGGGTTGCAGCACGTTTATTGAGCAATGGGGTGGAAGGCCCACCCTCTTCAAGCACCAGGGTTGATGCCCTGCCCCTTACAAAAGCAGGGGTGAAACTGCCATTTCCACATATTGGTTGGGCCTACTCTCTTGGTTCAAGGAGATTATTTCGGTTCAGGCCTCAACTTCTATGGTTCTGCCCTTGAATATATCCTTCCTTCAATTTATCCCATATTTGTCTCTCTCTTTCCAGGGTGGCAGTGGTCCTGATCATACAAATTTTGTGAAAACCTTGTTAGCTTTGTGCGTAGTTCACAGGAATTTAAATGATAAGATGGAAGGAATTTCCATAGATCCTTCCCGTATAACTGCATTACCCAATCCTGACTTCCATTGAAATGGCTGAGTAGATCCATGTTCATTTAAACCCTCACATGGAGCCCTATTCTCTGGAGGACTTACTTTCTGGAAGCTCAGGGTGGTCTCTGAGAGAGCCGCTTCTGGACCTAGTTTAAGAGCACACTATCTGAATAGACTACAATTTTTTCAAAGCATCGATTTCTGGTTTCTTTGTGCCCAGGAGTTCAGTTCTCATCTTTTGCCTTTCCTATTTCATTTCACTATAAACTGGAAGGAGAAATCAGGCTGCACTTTCTATATACTTAGCTTGGAAATCTCCTCAGCTAAATATCCAAGTGCATTGCTTTTAAGTTCTGCCTTCCATCCAACATCAGAACTCAATTTTTCCATGTTCTCTGCCACTGTAAAATATGGAATACCTTTCCTCCAGTTTCCAATAACACATTCATCATTTTCTTCTCAGGCCTCAGCCTCATTGTAAGTACTTTCAGGATCCATATTTCTACCAACAATCTCTTCAAAGCAGTTTAGGCTTTTTCTGCCAAGCACTTCACATCTTCCAGCCTTTACCCATTACCCAATTCAAAAGCCATTTCCACATTTTTTTTTTGGAATTTACAATGGTACCACCCCACTCTGGGTACCAAGATCTGTTTTAGTTTTCTTGTTGCTAAAGTAAATACTTTGCAATGGGTTGGCTTAAACAATGGGACTTTATTGGCTCATGGTTTTGAGGTTAAGAGAAATCTAAATCAAGGCATCATCAGCAATACTTTCTTCCCAAAGACTGGCATTCTGGGGCTGGCTGCAAGTGATCCTTGGTCCTTGGTTCCTCTGTCACATAGCAGTGCACGTGGCCCCCTTTCTTGGACTCTTCCCTCTCTTCTGGGTTTTCTTAATTTTTACTTCTTGCTTCCTGTGACTTTTTCTGTATCTGTCTGACTTTCATTCTTATAAATGACTCCAGCAATATGATTAAGACCCTGCCTGACTGAGTTGGGCCATACCTTAAATGAAATAGCCTCATCAAAAGGTCCTACTTACAATGGGTTCACACTCAGAGGAATGAATTAAGTTTAAGAACAGGTTTTTCTAGGGTATATAGTTCTAAAACACCACTCCATATGACCCAGAAGTTCCATTCATAGGTATAAACCCCAAAGAATTGAAAACAGGTACTGAAACAAATATGTGTACATGCCCGTTCAGGTAGCATTGTTCACAATACCCAAAAGGCGGAAAAAACTTGAGTGCCTATCAATGCATGAATGAATACATAAACAAATTGTTGTGTATATACACATTGTAATACTATTCAGGAATGAAATACTGATACACGCTACAATGTGGATGAACATTGAAAATATTCTAAGCAAAAGAAGGTAGAATAAAGGTCACACACATTCCATTTCTATCATATATCCAGAATAGGTAATTTCAGACAGATAGAATGCAGAGTGATGCTTGCCAGGGGCAGACATGAGGAAGAAATGAGGAGAAACTGCTTAATGGGCCTAAGGTTTCCTTTTGGGGTAATGAAAATGTTTTGGAAATAAACGTAGAAAGTGGTTGCCATATAACATTGTGAATGCACTAAATATTCTGAATTGTTCTCTTGAAAGTGGTTAATTTTAGGTCATGCTAAAATTGAGTTATTTAGCTCAAAAAAAAAAATAATGCAACCATGGTGATAGGCCAGCTTAAGTTACCCTATTCAAAGTAAGATTAGTGTGACAAAATTTTGCGGTTGACCTGTCTGCCTTCGGTGTCCATCCTCTCCTGTAGATCTGTGTCTATTTCCCATTGAGTCCCTGCGTTCCCACTCGCCTTATACTCAGTCTTCCCTGCCCTTGTCAATTTGCTCCCAGGAGAGCATCTGAAACTCAGTTAGACTAAGGTGTAGATGATCCATATTGCTTAATGGACTTCTCTCCTGACAATATCTGCGTTGTAACAGGAATCTGTTTCAAACTAAAGGTATGACTGTAGGCTGAGCAGTGATTCCTTCTGGAATCCCCCCACATTCCATTTAGCACAATCTCAGCTTCAGAACTAAAGAAAGGATTCCAGCAAAAACAAAGTTTGGCTGGCTCTTGTTAATGATTTAAAAACTATACTCTCACCAGGTTGCCTCTGTTGGCTACTAAAATTCAGTGTAATTGTCATGAAGTTTCTCCAGCCCCAACAAGTTAGGTTTCCTAGGGGACTATGTGGGAAATGTAAAAGCGGTCACCTTTCTCCACACTCCTTACCCCCAAGTCTCCTGTAGGAAAGTGAGGCAGCAGCCTGAGCACAGAGAAGAGTCCATGAAAGGCTGAGTCACCCCCTCCCCCACCCAGTTCAACTATAAGGAATATGATGGCTGTTTCGGTTGACTTACTCAAAATGATTCAACTTAAGCTTTGAAAAAGCTTAGGTCAATCAGTAGTCAGCACCTAGTTTGTGCCAAGTGCAGACTGAATGATCAAAAGCCACATAGTGGGTGGAGAGAGCCAATGGGAAACACGAAGTATGGGTTACTCTGAGTTCAGCTCAGGATTTGGGTGTCTTTTCCAAAACTCTGCTGCTCTGCTGTGCCAGGTTGTCCATGGATTAAGTAGGACAAAATGATTAATAAAACTGTGTGTATGTATTGGGGACAGAGTTAACTTTTTAAAAAATGTCTTGACCGGGGCAGGAATGCACTTTTCAATCAGGGAACAAGAAGAAAATGATCACATTTTTTAAAAATCTTTTTTTTATTTATTAATTAAAAAAAATTAACAACAAACAAACAAAAATATTAACATATCATTCCATTCTACATATACAATCAGCAATTCTCAATATCATCACATAGTTGCATATTCATCATTTCTTAGAACATTTGCATCAATTTAGAAAAAGAAATTAAAAGACAACAGAAAAAGAAAACGATAACACACACAAAAAAACAAGATTATACATACCATACCCCTTACCCCTCGGTTTCATTTATCACTAGCATTTCAAACTAAATTTATTTTAACATTTGCTCCCCCTATTATTTATTTTTATTCCATATGTTCTACTCATCTGTTGATATGGTAGATAAAAGGAGCATCAGACACAAGGTTTTCACAATCACAGAGTCACATTGTGAAAGCTATATCATTGTTCAATCATCATCAAGAAACATGACTACTGGAACACAACTCTGCATTTTCAGGCAGTTCCCTCCAGCCTCTCTGCTACATCTTGAACAACAAGGTGATATCTACTTAATGCATAAGAATAACCTCCAGGATAACCTCTAGGCTCTGTTTGGAATCTCTCAGCCATTGACACTTTGTCTCATTTCACTCTACCGCTTTTGGTCGAGAAGGTTTTCTCAATCCCTTGATGTTAATTCTCAGCTCATTCTAGGGTTTTTCTCAATCCCTTGATGCTGAGTCTCAGCTCATTCCAGGATCTCTGTCCCATGTTGCCAGGAAGGTCCACACCCCTGGGAGTCATGTCCCACACAGAGAGGGGGAGGGTGGTGAGACTGCTCGTCATGTTGGCTGGAGAGAGAGGCCACATCTGAGCAACAAAAGAGGCTCTCTTGGGGGTGACTCTTAGGCCTAGATTCTAAGTAGACTTGACCTATCCTTTGTGGGGTTAAGTTTCATATGAACGAACCCCAAGACTGGGGGCTCAGCCTATAGCTTTGGTTGTCCACACTGCTTGTGAGAATATCAAGAATTCAACTTGGGGAAGTTGAATTTCTCCCCGTTCTCACCATTCCCCAAAGGGGGCTTTGCAAATACTTTTCCACTCACTGATTGAATCACTCTGGGATTCATCGGGGCATCACTCTGGACAAACCAACAAAATCTCATGTCCTACCTGAGATTCCAAGTACTTATGGCGTTCAATCAAACTATCTACATAAGTTATACTAGGAAATGCACTAGTCAAAATATAAATTTTGTAACAAATAAACATCTTTTGCTTTAGTCTCACACATAAGGTGACATTTTAAAATATTAATTACCATCTATTTTCAGCACCCTGCAATAATGACATTCCTTTGTTCTTCCTCATGCAAAACATTTTTAAAATTTGTACATTGTACATTTCACTATTATTATACACTCTAGGCATTTCTAGATTATACCATCTCAATCTTTAACATCTATCTTTCTTTCTGATTTCATTTATGTCCCCAGCCCCCCTCCCTCTATCATTCTTACATGCAGCTTCATTCAGTGTTTTAA
Organism: Myrmecophaga tridactyla; assembly: GCA_004026745.1. Classification (NCBI taxonomy): domain Eukaryota; kingdom Metazoa; phylum Chordata; class Mammalia; order Pilosa; family Myrmecophagidae; genus Myrmecophaga; species Myrmecophaga tridactyla. The sequence goes on along the minus strand of PVIY010004614.1, from coordinate 11,154 downwards.
CATAATTACATTACAGTTAGGTAGTATTGGATCACATTTTTTATGGCAGGTTCTGGGTAGGCACAGTTTGCTTATGGTGAGTGCCCCAGAAAGTTGACTGCAGATCTGAATAACTTCCACTTTGTCTCTCTGTAGTTACCTGGAAACCCTCTAATGGTAGAGACCATGTTTTCCTTGTTTTGACAGCTCAGCACATAATAAATACCTAATTAATATTTTTAGATGATGGGATATCACAAAAAGACTTATGCAGGGAACAGTGTCATCATCTTGCTATGCTGCTAGGTCCCCCAGTCTGGAAGATGTACAAGTATAAGTTCATTTAGAAAAAAATAAAAAGGCCTTCAAACTTATAGCCATTTGCTTCCACACTCAGAACCAGAGGAGTATGTGAAGCATATACAGTCATAGCTTAATAGCTGTTACCTAGCATTTGTTTTAAAGGAGTATTATTATAAAGCACAAAGAAAAAGGGGGTTGTGTCTGGGGTCTAAGGGCAGAGAGAAAAGAAGGGGGAACTTTAAAGGAAAAAGGGAAATAAATACTTGAGAGCACAGAAGAGACAGTTCAGCCTCAGTGACTATTTAAAGACTTCTGGGTCGTCTAGACTATGAAAACATTCCCTTTTTCTTTCTACTGCTTCTGATGGAAAGCAGTAAGAAAATCATCTTGATTTTAATCCAATAGTCAATAAACTTGCAGGCTGATCTCTAGTACTTTATTGATATTAATCAATAGGGAAAAAATGGAAACCACAGATAACCCATCAAGTTCACTTTCACCACAGTAATGCTTTGGTTCTCATTAGACATTGACAAGAAAACCCTTGTCTCAGGTTTTTCCCACTTCTTTTTTCTATCATTTCTATTCCTGTGATCAGAGAAATAGACTAAAGGAATTTGAAGTGGAAAGCAAAGAGCCTACGTGGTTCATAACCTGGATAATAAATTTCTCTTGGAAAAATTCAAAATGCAATATAATTGGAGAAGGATGAGAAAATGTTCTTCCCATTTTGCTGACAAGTGTCTTTAAGCCTGGCCATTTTGTAGTTGGTCATTACTACTGTAACGTACTACCAAAGTGACCACAATGGAAACTGTGCTGTGGATGAGCCCCACTCCTGAAACTGTAAGGACACAGCTTAACATTCCAGGTTTGAGTAAGGAATAGTTGTCCTGGGCCTTGGTGACATTTTCCAGCCTCTACTACAAGTCTAGTCTTGATATCATTTGTCTAAAATGACACAACTTTTGTTTTATGGAGTCTTGTCATTTCCCTCCTCCCTGACTTCAAAAGACCAACATTCTTTTTTGCCTTTTTCTCCTCTCCCAGAGGAATTTCTTTTCCTGGGCTGGGGAAAGCCCTTCAACCTTGCTTACTTCTTCAGGACACTCTGCTTGCAAATTCCCGTTTGCTTTTTCTAGCCTCCATCAAACATCTAAAGGGTTTAGGCTTTGTGAAACAAAACCTGGAAATCATTGCGGGCTCCTCTTGCTTTTGGCACTGCCACAGACCTCTCCCCAAGAAATGAAACATGGAGTCAGCTCCTTATTTCAAAAGAACAAGAGGAAGCCAGAAAGTAAAAAAAACTCATAAAATAAAATCTCAAAATATAATTTCTTACTACATATGTACTTACAGGTCTTCTAATCACAAATGATCATAGTAACAAATAATCTGGGTGTTCTAGTTTGCTAACTGCTGGAATGCAACACACCAGAGACGGATTGGTTTTTAATAAAAGGGGATTTATTTCATTAGTTCTTCAGAGGAAAGGAAGCTAACTTTCAACTAAGGTTCTTTCTTACGTGGGAAGGCACAGGGTGATCTCTGCTGGCCTTCTCTCCAGGCCTCTGGGTTCCAACAACTTTCCCTGGGATGATTTCTTTCTGCATCTCCAAAGGCCTGGGCTGAGCTGCGAGTGCTGAGATGAGGAATGCTGAGCTGCTTTGGCTGTGCTACATTGCACTCTCTCATTTAAGCACCAGCCAATTAAATCAAACATCATTCACTGCAGCAGACACGCCTCCTAGCCAACTGCAGGTGTAATCAGCAACAGATGAGGTTCAGGTACAGAACTAGGTGCCCTCACCTGGCCAAGTTGACAACTGAATCTAACTACCACACTGGGATACTTGAAGGGGGGATATTTATAGATGGATGGGATTTACAGTGCCCCTCAGGTACTACTTACATAGGCAGTTGCCCCAATTGAATATGAAACTATCCCTGAGTGCAATATTCTGGAATTTTTGGTTTGCTGCCTAATATTTCCTGCCATTTCTGAAAAGGTTGGTCTCTTTCAATTCTTCACTTCCTTTCATTCTTCTTATGTTTTGGTGATAGCATGTTTTGGGGATTCAGATTTCCATGCCTCTTGCCATCTTTTGCTTATCTGCTCTGAATCTCTTCCCCAAATCTTGCTCTTTTACACTATGTTTTTCCCTCCACTCCAAGATCTTTCACTTTGAGAAGCACATTGTATTGCTTCTTTGAAACCTGGTTTTGTTCCACAAAAAGAGCAGTATTTTAAATAACTATTTTTGTACTTTGTGAGAGTACTGCTATTTTTTAAAAAACCTCTTCTGCCCTCTTGTGGATATTTGCTGAAAAAGCAGTCATGCTACATAAATCTAACAGAATAATAACAATACTAGCAATTCCCTAATATAGTCTGATAGTCACCCTTATTCAAATTTCCCCAATTGCTTTTTTATTTTTTGGCAGGGGCAGGCTCCAGGATTCAAACTCGGGTCTCTGGTACCAATTGCTCTTAAAAATACATTTATAGCTATTTTATTTATTTTTTGAACCAAGATCAAACCAGGATTCATGTCTTGCATTTATAAGTTGACTGCTCAGATTCAATCTAGAACAGTCACCCTGTTTTATTATTTTTATTTTTATTTTTTTTACATGGGCAGGCACCGGGAATCGAACCCAGGTCTTCTGGCATGGCAGGCGAGCATTCTTGCCTGCTGAGCCGCCATGGCCCGCCCGTGTTTTATATTTTAATAAATTAAACAAAATATATGCACGTGCACATATGCAATATATTCTTATTTTCTCCTTTTACGAAAGGTAGCAAACTATATATACTGTTCTACAATGTTCTTTTTCTATTTAACAATGTATTCTGGAAATCATTCCATATCAGGTCACAGAGAACGTCCTCATTTTCATATAATGCTATAGCACTCTATAATGTAAACCTCTAGTTTATAGAAATTTTTGTTCTTTCCTGTCTTCTGTTATTAGAAATGATGCTGAAATAAATAACCTTGTTTATGAGTTGTTTCTTTAGGGTAGATATCTAAACTTGGAACTGCAGAGTCAAAGGGTAAAAGCACGTGTAATTTTTTAGATCTCTCTCCCTCTCTCCTTTAAATCTCCTTCCATTGTCAATGTACTATTTGTGCTCCCTCTAGCAATGAATGAACAGTGTGATTCTTCACAGTTTGGCCACTCAGCCTGTTTCCCTGTAGCCTTACCAAGAGTTTGTTGTTAAGCTTGTGAACTTTTGCAAATTGTAACTTTAATTTTCATTTTCTGCATCTTTTTTTTATGTTAGGGGACATTTGTATATATGCATCCCTAAACATTTGTATATATGTTTTGCTCACATTTTTCCATGAGGTTTGGCATTTTTTCTTCATTTCAATAAATACTTCATATATTAAGGTCATTACACTTTATGTAGGATGTAAGTTGCAAGTATTTTCTCCTGGTGTGATTTGATTTTACTTTGCTTTCTTCATGCTAAAGTTTTTTAAAATAAAAAAGAAATTCGTATTTTCAGTCATAATGAGAAAGGCCTTCCCTAGTATCAGGTTATGAAGAAATTTATCCATGTTTTCTTCAAGTACTTGTTTAATTTTTTACATTTAGATTTCTGATCCATTTCTACTTCATTCTGGATGCTGGATTCTGTCAAATGCTTTTGTTGCATCTATTGAGAGGATTGTGTCGGTTTTGTACTTTATTAATATGGTCTGTTACATTAATTGATTTCTGGATATTAAACCCATCTTGTATTCCTGTGATAAATCCCACTTCGTCTTGGTGTATATTGATGTTGCTGGACTCAATTTGCTAGTACTTTAAGAATTTTAGTGCCTTTCCTCATAAATGATATTAGTCTCTTGCTTTCTTTTATAGTATCTGGCTTTCTTATCAGGGTAATACCAGTCTAATAGAATGGGCTAGGAAGAGCTTCCCCCTCTTTTAATTTTTAAAAGTGTTTGTAAAGTTTTAATTCTTTAAATATTTGTTAGATTTCATGCTGAAGCCATCTGAGTTTGGGCTTTTATTTGTGGGAAGATTTTTAATTACTAATTCACTCTTGTTACAGATCTACTAAAAATTTCTATCCTTGAATCTGTTTTGGTAAATTGTGTGTTTCAGGAATACGTCTATTTCATTTAGGTTATCGAATTGGTTGGCATACAGTTCTTAATGTAATTCTTCATAATCTTTTTTATTTCTGTGGAGTGCCTGTGATTTATCGGTGAAGAAAGGGAGAGAGGAAAATCAGATAGGACTGGGGGAATGAGCTACCCCTCTGTGGGGTTTCCTCTAAAGGCTGTCAATTTTGGGCAAAGGTTCAGTTGGTAGGTTCAGGAGAATTAAAGACCCTTAAGGCTCTCAACCTATGGGAAACTTGTGTTGATGGACAAGTATCCCACGTCGTCCTTCAAAGAGATGATTCTAAAATGCACTCTGCTCTGTTCTGCAGAATATCCGCACTGGGAGGGATCTCCACCTGCCCGCAATGGTAACCAACTCAGGAATTCACCTTTTGTCTTTCCTTTCTTCCCTTTCTCACTCTCCCTTCTCCCTTGTCCTGACTTATTGTTATGATTCCACAATTAAACTATGTGGTTCAAATATTTTTTTTCCCAAGGAAGTAAGGGAGAACCCAAATTAAAATGCATCCTCCCCATAGGAACTTAAGACCTTAACACCTCTCTCATGAATTCAGTTAGCCTAAATGATAGCCAGTGAGGCAAAGGCATCATTAGTTGCTGGTATACTTGTATATGTGAACTTCTACTTTATCATACTCACAATTCTTGATAGATTCCATCAAGAATTTTATTATATTATGTAGATATATAATAGGCTACTGATAAAGCAGTTTTCACAGGAGAAGTCGTTCATTTATATATTATTGCATAAATTAGGATTTTTAGTTACCACATGATAACAGTGCCTTTAAGCTTTTATCTCTTAGGTATATTAAGACTTGTACTTCATTCGTGGTAACTGTTTTGCATCTTAACCTGTGCCTGGGATGAACATGTCAAGTCCAATAAATGCAGCCTGCAATACTCACAAAGCTTCTATCTATACATTTCACCAATGCCCCCCACACTAAGGCTACCTGAAAACCATTGTGCCATGTAGCCAAATTAGGTTTCTTCACCTACTCACAGAGGCCTGCAGACTTGGGCAGGTGTTCAGCCAATCAAACCAGCCTCATCCTCATTATCACTGACTATGATCCATCACTACATCTTCCTTTTTTGCTTAACTAGGAGTTATTGGCAGTGCTGTGTTGTTGAGAGTTATACAATTAGTTGGAGTGTCCCACCAGAAAACATGCATGGCCCAGGCAGGAACTCACTTTGATATTGCTCAGATAGGTGTAATAATCATGCTCTTTTTCCATATATCTGCTCAAAGAAGTTAAGAAATTTTGTTGTCTGTCTGGCCATCTTTTCTAGTTTCTAGTGAGAGCTTAGGGACTGTTTCCAGCAAGTGAAAAAGTGGATACTCATGATGACTATGGATCCCTGTGCTTGTGTTTGCTCTTGCCCAGCCATTGTTCACATTTGTATATATGGTTCCTTTGGACCCCCAGAGGTAGTGACCACATGACCCATAATTAGAGATTTTATAATACTTTTAGTTCTTTGTAAGTATGTTCACATGTAAATGTTCATCAATAGGCTCCCACTTCAGAGTAAGCTCTGCAGATTGATGTGGAAAACATGACCTGTTCTGTGTTGTTTTTCAGCCTCTATTCCCAGCCAATCCAATGCTCATGAACAAAGTGGCTATAGCAGCAGAGTGGAAGTTACGCTGATCCAGGAATTTTGAGTGCCTAAGCTGCCAAGAACAGGGCTGAGACTGAACTGTTATGGCACCATTCAGTGGCAGGAGATGAATGAGCCACTTTTGACAGATTAACATATTGGACTCCTTTCATCATTGAGAGGGAACTTATTTGGCTCACTGTCTTGTAGAGATGGGCTTGCCCTCTCTGCCCAAAATACTTCTGTCCGCCTCATCATCTGTGGGTTTACAGAACACATTAGTCATCATCATCACATTTTATTCAGCATTGCTGTGACCAAGATATTTGTTTATTTGTTTATTTCTTTATTTTTTGCATGGGCAGACACTGGGAATCGAACCCGGGTGTCCGGCATGGCAGGCGAGAACTCTGCCTGCTGAGCCACCGTGGCCTGCCCCAAGATATTTATTTTATAGACTAACTTTACAGCAAAAGAAATGAGTTGATGGGTTCATGACAACAAAACTCACTGGTTATCATGTATCCTATCATCTAAAAGTAGTTGGCCTTAAAGAATGGTAGAATGGTTTATTAAAGGCACCTGCTGGGAGACTATTCCTTGAGAGGGTGGGGTAATATTCTTCAAGATGAGGTATAGGCTCTGAACTTGAATAATATTTATCTAATACCAGAATGTAAGAGACCAAGAATCAAGTGTAGGAAGTGGAAGTGTAATTTGACAGTATCAAATAAATCCCTGGCAAATGTACAGCCTCCCGTTCTCACTAGCAGGGACCTTGATGGTTTAGAAGTCTTACCAATAAAGTGGAAATGCTTCCACCAGGAATCATTGCAGTGGTCCTAATGAATTGCATTTGAGACAGTCATGTGGCTATTTTTTGGGTCCTTTCCTGCCACTTAAAGAGGGGGGATTAAGGTTATTGATCTTCATTTTTGATGAAAAATATGGCTGCTGCTGCACAATTAGCCAGGAATAGTGTGTGATATTTTTATACATCCAGTATTATTTCTCCATTTATTGAGTCCATTTCTCTAAATCCAACTCCCAAACAATTCATTCTTTTACAAAGATTGTGGTATAAAAGTCATTGTATATCTTTCCCACATACTCAAGGGTCTAACTATGAGCTCTTCTTATTAATTAGAACTCTTTAGAGAAGCAGAACCAACAGGAGAGATGTGTAAATATGGGATTTGTGAAGGTGTCTCACAAAACTGTGGGAACAGAAGAATCCAAAATCCTAGGGCAGACTGTGAAACTGGCAGCTCCCATGAAGGGTCTGGACAAGCGCCAAAGGAGGGGCTCGTTGGTTGAAGAAGCAATGAAAAAGTCTCTCTTTTTTAAAAAAAGTCTTCAACTGATTGGATTATCTCACTGGTGGGAGATATGCCTTAGTTGACCACAGATGTAATCAGCCACAGATGCAATCAACTGATGATTTAATACAAGCCTGCTGGTTTATCAACCGCCATGAAATATCCTTGCGGCAACAAGCAAGCACTTGCCTGACCAGACAACTGGGCATCATCACCTGACCAAGTTGACACCAGAGCCTAACCATCACTCTCTCCATTCTATTCCATTGTTCCACTTCTCTTAACCTTTTCAACCCTGTTGTTATGACAGTGTAGTGTAATAGCTGGTAGAACTAATGGCCTTCTTTACTCTTCTTTTCTGCTGCTTCTGCTTCTTGTTTTAAAATAGTGAATTAGCACTTCATTGATTTTTATGTCTCCATTTACATTTTAGATCAAGTTTAAAAGATGCTCAAAACATCCAGCTGGAGTTTTAATCCTATCCTTTGAATTCATAGATTAATAAAAACGAGAATTAGTATCATATTTAAGAGCGTGAAATACGTCTCTTCTTTTTGAGATCTTCTTTGTTGCTTTTAGTATTTAATCCTTTCTATGTAGAAACCTTTTGTATTCTTGTTTACTTTATTTCATATATACTTTATAGTATATTTATGTCCCTTACCATGTTGAGCAGGTTCCTTTCTCTCCTATCTTTCAGAGTTAGTTTTATCAAGAAGTGGTGTTAGAGTTTGTAAAATGCCTTTTATGCATCAATTGAGATGGCCATATTTGTCTCTTTTCTTTAATTCTATCTACTAAGGTGTATTATCTTTACTGAGTTTCTTATATTTAGCCATCCTTGCATTACTGGAATAAATCAGGATTTATCATGGTGTACAATATTTTGATGTGTGGTTGGATTTGGTTTGCTAATATTTTGTTGAGGATTTTTTAGGATTCCTTATATTCGTAAGGAATATTGGTCTGTAATTTCCTTTTCTTGTGGTGTCTACCTGGTTTTGGTATTAAGGTGATACTTTCCTCATAGAATGAATTATGAAGTGTTCCTTCCTCTTCTGTTTTTTTGGAAGAAGTTGAGAAATATTAGTGTTAATCCTTCTTAGAATGAGAAATTTCACCAGCAAACCCATCTGGTTCTGAACTTTTCTTTGTTGGGAGGTTTTTGATTACTGTTTACTTGTTATTGGCCTGTGGAGAATTAGTATCAAATTAGAAATTTATTTCTTCTTGATGCATTTTAGGTTATTTGTGTGTTTTCAGGAATTTGTACATTTCATATAGGTTGTCTAATTTGTTGGTGTCCTTATGACCATAATATTCTTTTATAGGTCATTTTATTTCTGAAGGTCAGTAGTAATATACCCCCTTTCATTTCTGGTTTTTGTTATTAAAGTCCTTTCTCTTTTTTTCTTTGTCATTCTAGCTAGAGGTTTTATTTATCTTGTCACAATCAACTTTTGGTTTCATCAGTTTTCTTTGTTGTATTATTATTCTCTATTTAATTTATCTCCATTTTAATCTTTCCTCTGATCAGTTTTGGTTTGGTTTTCTCTTCTTTTTCTAGTTCCTTCAGGTATGAGATGAAGCAACTGATTTGAGATCTTGTTTTTTCAATGCTAGTATTTAGAGCTACCCCTCCCCCCAGCACTGCCTTTGCTACATCCCATAAATTTTAGTAGGCTACGTTCTCATTTTCATTTCTCTCATGACATTTCCTAATTTCCCTTTTGATTTCTTCTATACCCCATTGATTGTTTTTAGGTTATATTGCTTAATTTCCACATATTTGTGAAGTTTCCAGTTCTCCTTCTCTATTTGATTCCTAGGTTCAATCCAGTTGCTCATAGAAGATGCTGTGATTGCCTGGATTATACAACCCAACAAAGATGTGTTCTTAATCTTAATCTGCATACCAGTGAGTATGAAACCATTTGTAAATGGGAACTTTAAAAGATTTAGTTAATATATCACCAACAGAATCAGAATGTGTTTTAATCTATATTACTGGAGATCTTATAAAGAGAAGAAACCCAAAGTCAGAAGTCAGAGAAAGCTGTAAGTAGTAGCCAGAAGCTAGAAGTTAGTAGAGAACTGGAAGAGTAGACAAGGAGAAACAGAGATCTCCTTATGGTGTGCGGCAAAGATCTAAGCCACAGAACCTCCAGAATTGTGATAAACCAGCACTGGAATATTACAGAATTTGAGGAGAAAGCATCGCCATTCTGACACCTTAATTTTGGACTTCTAGTCTCTGAAACCAAGAAGTAATAAAATCCTGTTGGTTAAGTCAACCTACTGTGTGGCATTTTTCATAGCAGTCTGGGATGCTAAGATAGATGCTTTGCATTTCAGTCTTTTTTAATTTATTGAAACATCTTTTGTGACTTAACACATGGTCTTTCCTAGAGAATGATTCATGTGCCTTTGAGAAGAATGTGTACTCTTCTGTGCTGAAGGAAATGTTCTATATGATCTGCTCTGTCTAGTTGATTTATAGTATTGTTCAAGTCCTCTTCTTCCTTAGCAATCTTCTTGCAAGAGTTTCCATCCATTACTGAACATGATGTATTGAAGCCTCCTACTAGATTGTCCATTCCTCTCCTCAAAGTTGTCTATGTTTGCTTCACATATTTTAGTGCTCTTTTGATAGTTGCCTATATGTTTATAATCATTATATATTAACGAATTGACCATTTTATCAATATATAGGGCTCTTCTTTTACCCTTTGAACTGTTTTCTAGTTAAAGCCTATTTTGCCTGATATTAATATAACAAACCCTGATCTCTTTTGATTGCTATCTGCATGGATTATTTTTTTCCGTCATTTCACCATCAACCTACTTGTAACTCTGAAGTTAAGGTGAGTTTCTTGTAAACAACATATAGTTGGGTCATACTATTTTACATATTCTGCCAATCTCTGTTTTTTTGGCTAGAGAGGTTAATCCATTTATAATTAAAGTAACTCTGATAATTCAGGACTTTCATGTGCCATTTTGATTTTTGTTTTTTGTAAATCTTAACACCCTTTCCCCACTTCAATTCTTCTGTTACTGCCTATTTTTCTACTTCATTGTTCTTTTGGATCATTAACCAGTTCTACAGTGATACACATTGTGCTGATAACACCGAGTGGGTAGTACATTATATTTGTCAAGGCCAAGGGTCACCACCCTAAGGCCCATAGGTCAAACTTTCCCCACTGCATATTTTTGTAATTACATTTCATTGGAATACCACCTTGTCCTTTTGTTTACATATTGTCCATGGATGTTTTCACTGAATAGTTGCAACAGAAACAGTGTGGTCTATAAATCTTAAAATTACTTAATATTTATCCCTTTATGAAAAAAGTTTGCAGATCCATGACCTAGATTCTCTCTAATGGGTTATTTGGAGGAGGTAGAAGTGTTGGTCCTTAAGCGGTATGGGAATAATTAATAAGGTCTATGTAGTTGCATTTCTTAATGGCTTTAGAAACCTTGAAATACCCAGACTGCCTCAGATTAGCCATTTACTTGGATAGTATGTGCTATCCAAGACAAAAAAAAAAAGCCAAACACCTAAAACATCATTTAAAGAGACCATAGGAGAAGTTTGTGCTAGAACTTGGTTGCATAAATTAATTGCAAGGGTAGCAGAACTAAAATGAAAATGGAATGCATAGCCTTGAGACACTAACAATGAAATAATGGGGCCCAATACCTGGGATTGGAACATTTGGGTGGAGGATCCTGCATCCTCTGCTAGCACAAGAGCCTCTCTCTCTAGCTTGTTTGAAGAAAGCAACGTA